>JASGAU010354495.1:0-33496 GCA_030220045.1 Australoheros facetus | reverse complement strand
CCCCCAGCCATTATCCAAAGAAATATGTTCCCAAAGTCTGGGTAGGGGTGGCTCAAGACTTTTGTACAGAACTGTATATTTGTCAAAATAGTCCTTTAATAAAAATATATATAATCTGTTTTCTGAACAGGTTTTAAAAAACTCACATCTATCCTAGCATACATTTGTGGTGTTATACTTTTGAACCCAACTCGTTAACTGGATATTTCTAGCACTTGAATAGCTGACGTAGCTGCCCCCCTTGAGTGAGCAATGTTGAAAAATGTTTTAAGACAGTTATTTCACCATGAAACAGTAGACACCGTCTGCAATTTCAGTGAGGGTTCACACACTGTAAAATACAGTCTGATTTAAGAGGCCATTTCTGGAAGTTATAGAGCTCAATCATCAGAAATAGACACAAGTCTGGAGATAAATTGGCGCTCGGTGTCCCCATGCAGAGAAATACGTGGCTGCCTCAGGTGTCAGAGAGTATCACTGTCGAGCACTTAGCCAGATTTATCCGTGCACCACAGAAGAACATGGCAAAATTTGAAGCCTTTAAATTTCTAGTCTCAGAATAGTTCAGAGGCATTTATCAATAGTCTATATCTGTGCACATTTGGACTGATGGAGGAGTGGCGGGTGAGCGAATGGCTCCACTGTTCTTTGCTGCATGAGAGAGCAGCTCAATTTTCCATCAATCTCACTAGTCATGCTCTGAACTTGAATGATTTTGATAAAAGACGAGCGGAGAGTTCAGAATTTCTCAACACTGCGAGGGTGTAATAAGTCGTATTGAAGGGTCTAAGACAAGTGACACAGCCACATCTCAGCCTAAAAACAACGCCTTATTTAAGCGGCATTCACTTAGCACGAGGACATCTTAGAAGTGGAGCTACAATGAAACTAATTAATGAGAAAAGTTTTGTTTCAGTTGAGTGCTCTCTTAAAATGGACCCGTCTTCACCGAGCAGGCCGTTGCTGTGCGTTGGGGTGTGTGAAGCAGGGATGTGCAAGGCGCAGTTTGTTTACTGTATCGAGGATGTCAGATAGCACAGCTCATTCCCCGAGGAGAGGGAACAGCCCATGCTCCATGCTAATGAACATGCACCCGCTAAATGGCCTGTGCACCGTCCTGTCTCCTCTCTCCTCCCTCCCTCACTCCCCACCCCGCACCTTGCTGCCCTCACCTTGCTCCCCGCTGTCTTCCGTTTGACACATCCACTAGGAAACATACAAGGTCTCAGCCGCCTCTGCACACCGAGGGAGAGTTTTATTTAACAGGTAGAAAAATTCGCCCAGAGTAAGCACCGAGACCTATCACAAAAATGTCAGAGAGCAACTAAAAATCCTATAATACCTACAGTATCAACTGTTATGGTTGGTTGCATTTCATGTTGCCTGTATTAAGTACACTACTCAACACTAGTTTTTATTTTTATCTGTTCTGTGCTTACTACAGACGAGCTCTGCAATAACATGGTGTTAAATTTAGTATACATACAAGAGATGATGAAGTCTGCAGCATTTTGCAGGGAGATAATCAAGCAGTAATGAAATGTAATGCAACGCACAGGTCTAAAGTGCATTCTAAGATGATTTCAAATAAAAAGGTCAGTGCCTGTGAGGACAACTACTCTGTTTTCTATTATGCCAGACAGGGAAGATCAACTGGCAGGATGCTACTTCTTGCATTATGTGGGTTGCAGCATTTTGAGAGGACTAAACATTGGGATAAACCACAGTTTTTAGTTCTAGGAAACCAAATATTTCCATTTTGTCAAAGAGATACATACTTGGTATCCACTGGTGTTTGTGCCGTGACACACAGGCTCATGCTCTCGACTCATGGACGCTTGTTCAGGACCCCTTGGAATCGCATTTAATCACGCTGAGTATTCTTAAGTGCCATTTTTCACTGTGCTGAGTTAACATTGCAAAGGAGCATATTTCATCCCAAACCACAACTGTTTCCTAAGACTGACCAGATAAGTTGTGGTGCCTAAACCTCACCAAATAAAGGGTAAAAGCTAATCTAATCAATGACTGAAAACAAACCACAGAGCTCCAAAAGGCCAAAGGACACCTTTTGCTTATCTCTGTGATGCCAGCAGCTTCTGACAATAAACAGCCTTTACTTTTGGTGGCCATATCTAAGTCAGATGAAAGGAACCAAAAGGCTTCTTTAGGGTTCACAAAGGTGAATTCAAGACTTTTTGAGACTTTAACAGCAATTTAATGAATGCCACCTGTAGACAGATAAGTGCCAGACAGTGAATTGCTGGATTAATCCTTTTAAAAATGATACATTTATACAAAAGTTCCATTTTTTAACATTTTTTTTATCATCAATTGATGAGGAGCTCCCCGACTAAAGATCTCAATAAAAAGATTAAACAGCCTCCTGCTCACACAATACTCTAATGCAACTGTAATAACATTACTACCTTTTTTTTATAAAAGGGCCTTTTGCGAATTAAATTTGTTGCTTAACACCTGCAGAGCCTATCTCCTGACTAAATCAACTGACAAAACTGACGACGATTCCAACAAGAAGCTGAACGTTTCAGAGTAATTTAACCTTGATTTTAAAAAATGGATTGCATTGTTACACCGAAATGACTGTATCCGAAAAGTGCTTCGCACATTTTATTAACTAATTCAAACACACATGTGCTCCGACCATTAGGAGCCAATCAGGTTCGGTGTTTACTCAAAGGCGTTTTGACATGTGGCCAAGAGAAATGCATTACCTTGTGATTATTAGAAAACCTGCTCTTCCTAGTTACAGCACCTCATTTATGCTCCTGTAAGGTTGTATTCTGCTCACATGGCACACCAAATAAGAAGAACATCGTGGAATACAAACGACAAGCAAACAGTACAAACTGCATTTGTGTGAAAAAGCGAAAAGGCTTCATCTCCAGGAACGCTGATCTGTGTCTGACCCTGATCTCTGACTTCAACAGGAGCAGATTTACCTAATTAAGTGTTATATTAACATTACTAGCATTCATCGCCATTCCTGTGATTATTCCTTTGTCACTCAGTGCTCCAGCACATCCAGGATCAAGATTGCGATTCCCTCTGGGCATCACTGTTCAGTATATTTATAATATGAGACTGTGGTAGGCGTAGAAAAAAGCAAAAACTCCAAATGACAGGCAGTATTATTAAAGCAGCCTTTGTGGCCTCACTTGAATTAAGTAGAATTTGATTATGTCTGTAATGTGGCTGGTGTCCATACCGCCAGCACAGCTCTGCTCACGGCTTGGTCGGGGAGTGCTGACATGCCCACACAGGCGTCCTGACAGGATGTGCACAGCCGTGGGGATTTATGGGGGAATAAAGAGGATTTGCAACTGATGCCTGTGTCTGCACGGTGGTGAAATCTGCTCCGCTGAACTCCCAGTACCACATGCTTTACAGTCGCACCTTTCCAACTCTGTGCTGGAATGACTAATTGCCTCTCTGGTCAGTAACAGAGCATCCTATCAGACTACTACTGTCAGCGCTGGAGATCAGAGCTGCAGGCCTGCCACCGGGCTGATTACATGGACACATGATTTCAGCTTTCCCATCTTTTTCTTTTAATAGTTTTCCACTCACATAATGAGGCATTTCACCACACATGCTCTAACCCAACACGCACACACATTGTAATTTATAGATGTAATTACATGGATATAATTGAAACAATGACTCTCTTGCATTGATAGAGGAAAGAAAAAAAAACAAAAAAACCTTCACTCGGGTCTCAGAGTAACTATTTCCAGGACAAGGGCAGGACAATGGGGGCATTGCTGCAGAGTAAACTTAAGGACTGTCAATAGCCATTTTTACAACATTGAACTGCTAACCCCCAAGCCTCTTGTATTTGTTGCCATTTGAAAAGGAAATGAATGTAATGAAATGAGCATACGTGGGCAATCTCCACCAAATCATTTTTTTGTATTGCTGTTGTAGCAGACCGTCAATAGAGCACAACATTGTCCTCAGCTGAATTCCAATGTCAGTGCTCGCGCACTAAATAGATTCCCCGTGTCTTTTGTAATAGCCCAAACAATGATTTGAAGATGTACAAATACAACAGTGACATTTAACGGAGGTGCTGAGAAGCAAGTGAAGGTCTGACTACAACTAATAAAAACTGAAACTGAATGGAAGCTATGCCATTGAACTTAACCTCCCTGTTTATTGTATCTTTTGAGATTGGCAAAAAAATTTAAAAATTCACACAAAAGAGAAAAGTACCCATGGACACTTCATCCTTTCTCTTCAGTGTGCTTTCACCCCAGTGAAGATCAAGGCAACGGAAAAGGTTGACAAAATAATCGAAATCCTTTCTCTCTTGCTAAAGTTGACCAAGGTAAGGTGCCACAAAAGTAGTCTTTATCAGCTGGAAATGAGGACACGGTATGAGTTAATTGGCATAAAACACACACATTTATATATATATATATATATATATATATATATATATATATGCAGCACTAAAGTACTCTTAACTTTAGGGTGGGTTGGCATACTAACCATTTCCCTAGAGACCAATTAAAATGGACCCTTACAATATTTTTTCTAATAACTCTTTAAAATAAATAATTAAAAAAAAAAAGATAGAAAGGAAAAAACAATTGCAACTGGGAGTCAGAGTAAACAAATGTGAGAAAAAAACTAATTAGCATTTCTAAATGATTCTTTAATTTTTCCAATGAAATACTTCAAAGGAAAAAAATTATACATGCGAGAGTTAAAACAATACTAGTAAATGTTTAATGACTAATTATGCTGAATACTAAATGCACTCCTAACAGTCTTTGTTGAAGTCAATAGCATACAGGAGTTAAGACTTGACTCCCAAGACTAAATAGCAGTGGAAACATGTAAAATGTAAAACTGCTGAAAAACGTGTCTGAACACCTGCGAGAAATGGATTCCTAAAATACTGTCTGGCACCGCATCGCATAACTTATTCACTTGAAAAAATAAATAAATAAATAAATAAAATCCCATGTGTTCAGCTCAGGCCCTGAAGTCACGTTTGTATTCTGTACAGCTGTATGTTAAAATCATAAAGATCTCCAAATCCCTCACAGCTTAGCCAAGCAAGTAATAAAACCTAAATTATTGTTAGTAGTATTATCAAGTCCAAAGGGTGCAGTATAGAAGCCGGAGTGATGTGTGCTTGTGAAGCTTATTGGCAGTTAATTTACAGCTTTGTACCATCTATAAACCAGAAGAAAATACACCTTTAACTCCTAACAGCCCAAAGCCATGTTTAGTTAGCTAGAAAAATATCATGTTCAATTCTGCATTGTTTGATTTGCCCCAGTAAACAATTCCAATAATTTTTTTAACCTGAATTTTTTTTCTCTCTCTGAGTAGTGTCTGCAAGTCATTTCAGGTTGCCCACTGCTTAAAAAGTATCCAGCAACAAGTTACTGCAGCATGCATGACGCTTGAGAAGCTTGTGCTGTTTAAGCTTATTGCTTTGAGCACTAAAATTAACCCCCACCTGTCCTTTGGTCCTACAGATTAATCAGGAGAGATTCTGCTATAGCATGATAAACAACAATTTACCCTGGACTACAGATACACTGAAACATAGGGTGTGTTCAATCAAGTCTACAAGATAATTCCCTGTTCCGTGTGTGTCTTTCCTCTGGCTCCTCTCAGCAAAGCTGGGGGAGAGGGAGGGGGTGGGTTACTGGAGGCTTAGCCAGGATATGATGTCCCTGCCTTGGATCATCTCTGAGCATCTGACGAGCTGGAGCATTATCGCCACAGACTCCCTTTATTCCTCCAGAGCTGGAGATTCTGGATAAATTCTGACCCTCTGCCCACCAAAAAAAAAAAAAAAAAAAAATACACCCACTGACAAAGAGCTAGTGGCGTACTATTTTTTATTTCTATCATGCTGTAAATATTGGTTGTCCATCCCAAAGACAACATTGTGATGTATTCATACTAAAACGAATCTTTCCCCCAAACAGCCACATACTAAGTGCCTTTAGCACGATATGTCTGGCTCAAGTTCAAGCAGTGACTTATCTCTCCCCAGTGGTCTACACAGACACACAAACACACACTCTGCATCTTTTCAGACACTGAAAGACCTGACAAAATGAACTCCTGTGAAACTTTTTGAACATGAAACAGCACAGAAGGTAAACAACTGTGACTTTCTGTGCTTTAGGTCTGGGGGTGACGCTTCTGAGGTTTCACCAAGGGGAAAAACATAACCCAAAAAAAGGAAATAAATAAATAAAAATCTAGCAAGCAAAATGACATTTGTTTTTTTTTTTTCTTCATTTTTTTGATCCATGAAAGGGGGCAAGAGTTGCTTGACAGCTTTCAGAAACCCTCCTGCCTACCAGGTCTCATTCCTAACTTATTCCATACTGAAGCTTAGTCCCTTTGGCATCACATTTTAATGCGCCAGGTACCACCTTAGAGCAATTTTTCAAGGTGCAGGACAGTTTGTGAGGCCACAGCCAAAGAAGTTAATGGTAGAGAAGCCTGCCTACTCATGTGGACTTATGCTGGTTGCTCCACTTCATCATCCCACAAAATGGTAATCTGGACCCCCTGCTTGTTGGAAAACGTCTCTAAAGGGGTCCTGGCCAAGCCTTATTACATGATGAGCTGGAAGTGAGGACATGTAGGCCTCACATATTTTCTTAAACACAGCACATTTAAATTTTTTATTTTATTGGATTGAATACTCTATTACTCTATTAGCTTCAGTCAAAGCTAATCTTCCCAGTGTCCACAAAAAAGGCTGACTGCAATAACATCACAGGCAGTATGAAAAGTGGATGCAGTTACTGTTTTGAAGGTGATGTAACAACAAAAGGGTGGGTCCATACTCAATGCTCAACTCAGAAAGCTGTTTTCTTATAGATTTCTATAGGACTGGAAGACCGTTCGCAATCACAGGTATTGTTCCCAGGTGGGCATTAAAAAGAATTAAGGTTTGAGGCATCTCCGCATCAGCTTCACCTTACAGTAGAGCCCGACTGATAAAGGATCTTAAGACCAAAACCAATACTGATATTCCCTTACACATTTCCCTAACATTTGTTACATGTATGTTTAGTTATTTATGAGTCCTTACTGAGATAATATGACAATGCAGTTTAAAAATAATTGTTTTAATGTCACAACAAGTTGTGGATTACTCACTTAAGCATGACTCTGCTCGGATCAGCTGGCTGTTGTGTCTGTGGTGTGTCACCAATAGGGAAGTTGCAGAGTGCCCTCTGGTAGAGAAACTATGCAACATCCACACCCATAGCATAGTTGAAGGGTGTCTCTCCTGTCTGTTTATATTTTTAAAATGTTCATTTCAGATCCACTATAAATGCAGATACCGGTCGGTATCTTAGCAGATAGCTAATATTGGAGGATATATTGGTCGGACGAGTTTTCAGAATCGGAAACTACCTCCTTCTTTGAAGAGAATTTACAAGATTGAAAGAAAATCCAAAAGCCAAAAGAAGAAATGCAACACAGTCATTAAAAAAAACAAACTGTTAAAATTAATACATAAGAACAGATAAATAACGGCTAACTCCAAGACATCAGGAAGCAAGATTGCCTAGTTAGATTTGCAATTTATGAGCAGTTTTTTAATTATAATCAGTTTGAAAGCTACATAATTATGTTTGGTTTTGTAATACACACTACATGGATGTGATAGTAACTAAAATATATCTACCAAAGATTTACTGATTGCACCTTTAAAATCAGGATCACATACAGTACTGTAGCTAAAGAGGTTCAGTGGCCTCTGATTACGACAGAAAATCACAGCTGGTGGTGACCATGCCGAGTCATGCTAGTTAAAATGAATGAATAAGAAATTTTGCTGTATACTTTATTGGAGAGAGGAAGATGCTTTAGTGTGCCGTTATGCTGATTAAGGTAGCGCAAACCAATCTACCGCAAGCCAGCTTAGCATTGCTCCTGTGACAGGGTATTTAGAAGAGTAGCGAACTGCAAGAAAGCTCAATTACATCCTCCCAGCATGTACTGCATAAATCACATTAAATCCTCTTTACAAGCCTGTCTTTCTGAAATTACTGGAATGTTACAGCAGAAAACACAGAGACGACTGCATCGGTGTAACTGAGGAGCTTAGGGAGAACTGCAGAGTAATGCGCAGTTGTGCAAAGGAGCTTCCTGTTGTGACTCTGCCACGCCCAGAAAGAGTCAGAAAGCTGAAATGAGGCTGTAACCATGCAGTGTGATCACTGACATACAGTGCAGTGCACACAAGAGTGAAGACACACAAGGAAGTATTTTTAAACATGCACTGGGGAAGAGCTGTTTCATAGTGATTTAAAGAGGAGACCGCACAAATATAACCCTCTGTTTAATAAATGAACACATAATGCAAAAAAATATTGTTGAAAGGCCAGCAATCCAATGAGTGCATAAATGAATGCTGTCTGGAAGCATTCCCCATTAGAATACCAGAGCTTTTTATTCCACTCTCTCTCTTTAACTTTCCAACTCATTGGTTGCATTTTTGTTTTGTTTTTTCTGACTTTATGAATTGCAGAGTGGTCAGGACAAAGGAGGAAAATTGCCATAACTCTAAAGTAGCTATTGATAAACTGATCTATTCTTTAAGGATAGTTTTTGTATCGAAATGTCACATTCTGGCATATCCAAATGTCAGCTCCCAAGGTTGCCTCGCCATCTGTCTAGCCTTAACGGTGCTTTTGAAATAATAGCGATACTTTAAAAAAATGGCTAATATTGAAATTATTTTTTTTCAGCAGGGGTAAATCAAAGTGTAGAATACAGCATACAGATGATGCCAGAAGGGTGCTCTGCTGGAAACACTGGAAATAAACTGCCTTTCATTGAGTTCATATGTGTTTGAGAAAATAGTTATTGATGTTTTGCGGCCTTGCAAAGATGAAATGTGACTGGCATTTGTAGAGGAGATGTAAAGGGCATTATAATATGATGGATGGGCCAGTTGAGATATAGCTGCAGATGCTGATAAGATAGCAGAGCAGCAAAGCGGAGTCTCTAAATTTTCTCAGATCAAGATCATGTGACTGGAGAAGCCTGTGACAGGTGTCTCTGACAGCCCTGCACTGCCTGTCGTCATTGTCACCTATCAGCAGCACTATCTGATTAAAACTGGCCATCCACAGTCTCTTAGCTGTAGGTACAAGCCAGCGTTCGCGCTCTCTCCGAACATCTTATCACACTTGCATGCAGGCTCACACACACACACACACACACACACACACACACACACACACACACACACACACGACTATTAAGAGGGACAGCAGTGGGGGCATACAGTACCTTGCGTGTTGACTGGGTTGGTGGTGGGTGTGGGGATAGTAGTGGGAGCATCTAGATGAAAAGAGTAAAAAAAATAAAGAACATGTATAAGAAATAAAGAAAGACAAGAGTAAAGAAAGAGACAAAAGTCACTGAAGATGAGAAGCTACACTATAAAAATTATAACATGCACATATTTTAGCTACTGTGTGAGTTAAAGAAAGTCCATGCCTGTAGCTGTGAGACTGTTTAAAGGACAGAGTAACACTTTTTAAGTTTATCTTAAAACAGAGGTCAGGTAAAACGTCAGGTATCCATGTGAACATTTAAACATTGTTTGCAATATCAGTTCATCCTGTTCTTACTGGTCCCAATTATAGCTGTTCCCCAATCAATTTAAGTGATGCGGGAAAAAAATGCCTTTGTTTTGTAAATGAAATGAAAAATATTTAAAACTTTTCCAGGGCCTTAGCAATCTCAGTGAAATCAAAATCAATCAAGTGCCTTTCAAAGTTACAATTTTTTAGGTATGAAATTTTTTTGTATAACTAATCACCCGCTCGCTGCAGCTCTGCACAGAAGCACTGCCCGGGAAACAAAAGGAAGGAACTTGGTACTAAAATAAATCAACTTTAGAAGATAACCACTTAATTTGATTAAGACATGGCACTGAAGATAAACTTTGGAAGGGAGTTTTGCACCTTATCAGGACTACTGTTGTACTCTTTTCTTTTCTTTTTACTGGAAACATCTAAATAACAGATCTTATAAGGGCCAGTATGAGTCATAGGAAGGACTACAGCAAACAAACTTGTTCTAATGTTCACATGGAGACCTGACTATTGTTTTAATAACACAGACATGGAAAAATGTAAACCTGTCCTCTAAGCAAAACCTGCGCTGCAAAAGATAACATCAGCATGCTAACATTCTCAGTGCTAACATGCTGATGTTTCAGAGGTCACATTTTTACCATGTTCGCCGTATTAGTTTGCCCACGAGTAGGGGGTGCAGGGTGGTGGTGGAGTACAGTGTCTGAACTAAATTTAATGGCAAGCCATCAAGTAATTGTTGAGCTACTTGTGTTAAAAAGCTTTATGAAAGGTCAGAGAAGTCATTCAGAATTAACCCTAACCTCCAGTGAATCTGACATTGATGGTCACCCCCAGGAAGAAAAACAAAACAAACAGGCATACAGTTTGATTTTAAAAATAAGTGATCTTTAGCTGCCATGTGGAATGACTGCATGTAAAATGTGCAAAGGTGTCACCACCTATAGCACCCTGAAAACCTAGAAAACAAAGCTCTGTAACAGTTTTTTTACATTGTGAAAGGTGCGTTTTAACCTTGCTATTTTCCTAAACAAATACTAGTTTCTGGGCCCTTCTTGTTAACTCAAATATCTGATCGGCCGGTCACATGGCAGTAACTCACTGCATTTAGGCATTTAGACATGGTCGAGACGACCTGCTGAAGTTCAGCCCGAGGATCAGAATGGGGAAGAAAGGTGATTTAAGTGACTCTGAATGTGGCACGGCTGTTGGTACCAGACGGGCTGATCTATTTCAGAAACTGCTGATCTACTGGGATTTTTCCCACACAACCATCTCTAGGGTTTACAGAGAATGATCCGAAAAAGAGAAAATATCCAGTGAGCGACAGTTCAGTTGGGTGAACATGCCTTCTTGATGTCACGGGAGAATGGCCAGACTGCCTCAAGCTGACAGGAAGACGACAGTAACTCAAATAACCACTTGTTCCAAACCAAGATATGCAGAAGAGCATCTCTGAATGCACGAGCTTAAAGCACTTGAGCTACAGCAGTGTAAGTCCACACCAGGTTCCATGCCTTAAGAACAGGAAAATGAGCCTGCAATTCCCACAGGCTCACCAGAATTGGACAATAGAAGATTGCAAAACGTTGTCTGGTCTGATGAGTCTTGATTTCTGCTGTGACATTTGGATGGCAGGGTCAGAATTTGGTGTACAAAACATGAAGGAGTGGCTCCATCCTACCTTGTATCAATGGTTCAGATAGGTGGTGGTGTAATGACGTGAGCGATATTTTCTTGGCAAACTTTGGACCACTTAATACCAGCTGAACGTCATTTAACACCACAGCCTACCTGAGTATTGTTGCTGACCACGTCCATCCCTTTATGACCAGTGTACCTATCTTCTGAAGGCTGCTTCCAGCATGATAATGTACCATGTCAAAAAGCTCAGATCATCTCAAACTGCTTTTCTGAACAGGACAGTGAGTTCACTGTACTCAAATGGCTGCCATGTTCTCCCGACCTCAATGCTATCTAGCACCTTTGGGATGTGGGGGAACGAGACATTTGCACCATTGATGTTATCATGTCAATATGAACCAAAATCTCTGAGGAATGTTTTTGGCACCTTGTTGAGTCTGTGCCATAAAGAATTAAAGCAGTTCTGAATGCAAAAAACAAATTTTTTTTTTAACTGTTTCAGAAATTAAGAACAATGTTGGTGCATTTCATTAATGTTTTTAGCACAGATAAGCTGGGAGTCATGAAAACGTCTATTCCACATTTAACAAAAACCCATTCAGCATTTGTTGAGATACTTCAGTCTGTGCCAAAATGGACCAGGTGATCTATCCTGTCATCCAGTCACGTCACTATCATGGCTAAAAATACAATGAAAAAGACATTAACATTCCACTATACTAGGCTTGTTGTATTATATTTCACAATGACAAGCTATTATATTTCTTTATTTGAAAAAAAAAAAATTCTAATTAAGTATGAATAATAATGCCTGGCAATCATGCAAAGGTATTACTATTTTCCAGTCTCAATAATTGAGTCAGACTGCAAATTAAAGCACTTTGGTGGTCTCCCGCTGCAGCACAGCAGAGCCCTGAGCTGCATCCCCTGCCCCACACTGTACTGATTAGGCCTGTCACTAACCCCCAAACAAAATAATCAAAAAGACAGAATGGAGGGCAATTCAGGTATGCAATAGTACTAAGGAGGGCTGAAAGCTTCCTCATCAGGGGAATATATGCCAGGCTCTGGTGCAGAGGGAAGATAGGACGACCCCTTGCTGTGGGAGAGTCACAGCAGGGGAAATTGGCTGGCTGTCTCCGTGCCTTTACTGTCTGCACTCCATCAAAAGACAGCAGTGGGGGACCACACACTCCCAAACTAATGATAAAACATCAAGGACAGCATAATGTTGCCGCCGGGGATGGAGTGTATGGCAGAGGTGGTGCTGATGGTGGTAGGGTGTAGTATCGGGTATCAGGAAGAGATTCGGCTCTGACATTATTTGAAGAGGGGGGTGGGCTAGATTTCTTTCCCTGTGACCGAAGGCAGTATGATAGCTGAAATGTCAGTGTCTGGAAGAGGGAAATTGGCCATTCAGGGATGAGGGTCTTCACAAAGGCCGGGATAGGATGTGGCACATATAATATCCAGACGAACAAGAATTCTCCATGGGCAATTTCCAGGCTGGTTGACTCTGGGCTCAGCATTATGAAGGCTGAAATATGAGTATATTTTTCAGAGGCCATATTTTCAGGGAGCATTTGTATCAGTGAGGAATTTGATATGAGAGAATTTAACCATAAAGTGAAACAATGTAGGAGAAATTGTTTATCTATGCCTACCAACACGACAGCAGGGAATATATTTCACTTGGTTTTTGTTTTGTCTACTTACATCTCTTACTTAAAAGTGCCCTTTGTATAAGTGTCGCACAGTTATTCTATTAAAAAAAAAAAAAAAAAAAGAAAAGAAAAAATGCCTATAAAAAGAGGCTGCAGCAACTTATCTAATGATTTTCTGTAACATGAAAAAAGAATCTGCAAGCTGTTGTGTTGAAAATCATTCCACACTGTGTTGCATGTTTCATAAAATTTGTGTGATTCACAAGGACACAGTTTCCCGACAGCCTTTCATAAGAACAAGGAGACCCACGAGCCCTGTCATGTTATGTCGAAACCCTGATAAACCCCAAATTCCCAGTGGCTTGTGAATCTTTGATTCTTTTTTTTTTTTTGTCTGCTGAGGATTCTTTGGGGTCAAAGAGTCAAGTGAGGGCTTAACCATAATGGCAAAGTGAAGCTTGTTTTCCTGACAACAGGTAGCAGCATGTGTGAGTTATAGGATCCGGTCACCTCTGTGAGAGAAAGGCCTCTCTCTGACCAGCTCTCCCTAACAACACATGCCAGCCAGAGGGCAAAATTCACAGCCTGTTGAAGACACACCCTTGTCTAGAACAGCATGACAAGTCTCTTTCTCAGCCTTTCAAATGGCCACATACAATACAAGCACCACAATAGGGCCTGATTTGACGTGAATTTACATTGGCCTCACACCTGTCCAGGCTGTCACACAGTGAAAGGTCATTAGTCTTTTTGAAATAGGAAGAGCCCGAAGGACTAGCACTGGTAGAGGGTGGCAGCGGGATGAAAAGAGAATTGATAGACAATTCAGTGCGGCTCTATCAATAATTCTCCGAGCAAATATTTATCAAGAATAAAACAGCTCATTAAAATAAAACTATTGTTTCCATGCCCTTAGTTAAACAAAAGGCTTTTTTTTGACAGGCGTGTGATGGCTTTAACAGGCACTCGCAAATAGCAAAACAGAAGAGTAAAACTGGCAGATAAGAGAAGAAAATTGCATTTTGCAACAGAAAAATATGAAACTAATGTTAGCAGGCTGGATAGGAAGGGTGCACTGGTGGACAGTTGAGTTTGCTGTTGTGCATTGCTGCTGCAAAGCTACAGAAAAAAATAGCACAAGGTTATCACGCAAAGAGCAATACACGTTGCAGACACACATTAATTAAGCTACTGTTGCAAGCGTGATTAGTCTGGGACAACAAACTCTCACGTGGACCACAACATGATTTTGTCTGGCATTAAATCCTCCAGAAAAGAGGAGTGGGAGTCACAGATATAATTATATGCAGTTTGAGCACCTTTTACCAATCTCCTGTGTCTCATTACAGAGAGCTAAAGTCATGGAGTGTCCAACATTTGCACACCAGAGAAATTGTGTTTAATGGAAATTGGTAAAATATGTGGATAGGAAGTTACTAATTGAAGGAGTCATGGCCAAAGGCGCAAACATTGATAACACAGACACTGTAGGTTTTATTCAGGACCAGAGAACATTTGCCTCCCATGGTTTTCAGTCATTCATGTAAGTGTTATGGGTACAGCACGAATCAAATGATACATGGATTTAACAGCAGTGGACACGCATCATGCACGAGTTCTTAAATGCCTGCAGGCGATTCACTCGAAACTTCTGAACTATTAGATTATATTAATACTTTCAAGATCTGTGATGGGGAGTCAAAAATAAATGCTTATCCCACTTGTTCAAAATCTGAGAAGATTTAATCAGAGAGAGTACAATAAATCTTTGATTCAGATGAATCTTTACACAGCAATTAGAAATTTAGCCGTGATAGCTTGAATAACTCTGCCTTGAGTGAGCTATTTGCTGGCATATGCTGTCCTTTTGTTTGGGAGTAATCATTATGGGTCCATTGGGAACAAGCAGATGCCATCATCTGCCTGGCAGAGCACGAACCATGGGGCGGCAGAGTTATGGGAGTCACAGGCAACCTACGTCACGGTGACAAAGTCACGCATGTCAGCTGGTGAAATAAACACATTATTCCTCAACCAACCTATGGAACTGCTGAATGTCAGACATATGATGATGAGAAAATCTGTGTATGTTCCATTAACTGTGCAGAGGGAGGTTTTTTTTATTTTTTTTATGTGACTGAAAATATTCCAGCAATGACAAAATGGAATACCAGTGCTTTTCTGAGCGCGTTGTGCCTCAGAGATTTGGATTAGCGACATCCTGCTGTGTTTGAAGCCCAGTTTAGAAGACATTCCTAACACCCCACATGGTTATTCTTCTGAAAATTCAAAACCATCAATAGCACCTATGCAGTTTGAGCATTCAGGGGGGAGTCATTTCACAAGTCTGTAATGCTTCCAGGTGTAGAAATTCAGTCTCAGGTTACTCTTACAAAGCCCTCTAAAAAAATACATCATGCCTGCACCAACAGTAGCTGTTTATTCTTCTTTAATTCCTCCAGAGTCTGGCAGCTTTTTGCATCCTCTGCCCAAGACCTTGTCCCTCCATTAAAATCCTTCTCAAAGCTTGCCCTACAATTGGTGAAATGGCGTTGACGTGAAACCCATTAAAAACACATTTATTTCCATCAGCTAGACAAAAAAGAAAAAAAGAAAAAAGTTACATTGTTGGTTTTTGACACGCAGTTCACGGCTGTCAACATGACCTAAGCAAGCAGACTGAGTAATAATCAAAATAATATCACCAGTCGCAAACCTGCAATCAGCTCTCGCACAAAATCCACAAAAAAAGCCAATTTTGAACAAGAGCCTTTCTCATTTGATTCTGCTTCTTTGCGCGTGCTCAAATACGAGTGTTGATTTTGGAGGCCAAATTTAACAAACTGCATCGGCACGATAATGCAGTGCTTCCATATCATGGCACAAACCACCATGGTTTGGATGGTTTTTCAACCAAGCTGGCCCGTGTCTTTCTGGTTTTTAATTCGGAGCGATCCGATCAGTTCAATCACAAGACAAATAGCTGGAAAAGGTACACAAGAGCGCACTGACCCCAAGAAAATGTTTTCTGTAGACCATGCCACCTAAATCAAGCCTCCCAGATTGGATATCCAGCTTTTAATGCAATTTTTTTTATACAGCTTCTCATGATGCGCAAATACAATTAAATCCAAAGGTTTAACTTGCAGACCTACTTGCAGAACACTCTGTTTAAGCTGTTTGGCATCCAAACTAGATTCAGTGCTACAACATCCCGCCAGTGCGTACACGCCCGAAACTCTGAATTTAAGGTTTTTCACAGCCATAGAAAGATTCCCCCCAGGTTTAAAGGGACAAGCAAACCACAATCTCATCTGAACATCAAGAATCATCACTATTCCAGCCCCTGACATTCATTTAAAACATAGTCTTACAAACAACCTGCCCCATGTTAAGATTCTCAGGTAAAAAAAAAAAGGAAAAGAAAACCCATTTGAACTCATACAGAGGATGCAGAATGTATTTTTGTTTGTATTTCTCGAGAGCTTAAACAACAGCTTCTTATTCCTGGTTTTGCGAATGGTCACTGGCAGACAATGCTTTTGGCACACAGGCAGGAACAAATTGAAACTTGGGAGTGAAATACAAAATGCTTCTCTAAACAGCAGGGAGCAAGCACTCCAAGGAGAGAAAGCTAAACCCACCAACAATGGCTGCACCTGCTGAAAATTTATTTTCCCCTTATCCGCATCACCCCTGCCAGCCACCAAAAATAGGAAATTAAGGTCCGAGTAGTGTGTACTTCACTGACATCAAGTTACGAGATTTCTAAATGATGAAGTCCTCGGTGCTTTGTGCAACTTCAAACAGCTACCTCCTGCTGTTCCCCCCTCGGGGATTCAAGTGCAAATGCCTGATGAGTTGTATGGAAAGAAAAAAAAAATGTTTTCAGATTATGTGCAATTGCATCCAAGTAAATTTACTGGCAACAGCAAAAGTAGTTGTGTTAGTCATTAAAGCCCTGTGTTTAGACTTTGTTTTGTGTTCCATTGGTTGTTTTGTTGCGGATTGCATTGTGTTTAAACGAAAACAAGAAAAACACAAAAACTCCAATTAGTGTGAAAAGGCTGACAGGCATGTTAAGGTAAGAAGAAAATGAGGCCTCAGTGAAGAGAGGTTAACCAAGAGGAGCAAACTGTCTGTGAAATTTAAAGTCAAGTCCTGGGAGAGATGGTCCCTCAATTGCCCTTTACTGGATGGCTGGAGAACACATTGAAATTCCAACCACTTCAACGTAAGTCAACAGCACCACAACTGATCTCCAGCACACACAAAAAATGAAGTAATAGCCAATATACTCCATAGTGTTACAGTGATTTGGGGGAATTTTGCTCTTAGCAATGCAGTACTCTTTGTGCATGAACTTGATGTGAGAGTGACACTGCATCTCTGAATAATCCTCATGATGTAAGGTGAGGTTTAAATGCTTCCCAGTCTGAAAGTTTGATTCTGTACAAAGTAAGGTGCTGACATAAAATACATAAAAGGCTGTGATAGCCAAAAGAAGATATACAATACAACATAAAATTAATAATGGAAGTAAATCAATAAAGGTTTAGTAGACTAGGGGAACTTGAGAGGCAGCCATGTGAAGATGTTTGAGGTAGCGCTGGTTGGGGATCAAAGTTAGATGAAAAGAAGCGACCTTCTCAGACCTCTTGAAACTTGCCTTTATCTTTGCTAATGGCTCAAAGATAATGACTCAGATAGATATTCAAGGAATGCAATCCTAAATCAGTGGAGTACACAGTGGCTTTGTCCTGTATCTATGAGCCAAACCAGACATTTAATGGTAAACCATTCCACAGAATGGAAGAAAAACTACAAAACGGTACAAAAAACACATTTGGATAGTTAAATCTGGGACAAAAATTCATAGGAAATACGTATAATCTAACAGCACATGTTGCTGGCTCTGGCTTTTTTCTAGGTCTGATTTATAGAGCATATGCCATTACACATTTTTTTTTTTTGGGTATAACTGAATTCATTTTCTACTTGCTTCAAAAATAATAATATACCATAACACTCCCTGCGTCTGGGTTTTTGACATTCTGGTGCAATGTCAACAGCCACTTTATCCATTTCTTTGTACTCCACATAGTTCAGAGTCATCATACATTGATGACACAGCTAAAGCTGAAATCTTCAACATAAACTCCGAGCTCTGTGGATTTGTCAGCTGCTGCCACCTTTTAAACCTCCTATTTCTCCCAATAATAGCTTACATACATCTATGTTTGTAAAAATGACCGTTACACAGCACGCTATCATTCTAATACAAAATCCTAACCACCAAAGCTACTGAACTCTATAAACCTTTCATAAGTAATAGGAACTCTTTTATTCGTGTAAAAGAGTGATGAAGGCATTTAAAGAATAAGTGAAAAAGCAATAAAGTATAATATCTACCATATACATAGAGGATATAGTCGTCATAGGCTTCTCCCACAGCATTGGACGCCACACAGCGATAGGTGCCGTTGTAGGACTTGTTGAGGTTCTCGATGTAGAGATCAGAGCCGGTGACCACAGCATGAGGCGGCACATCCTCGTCTACTCTCAGCCAGTTAATCTGATGGGGACTTGAGAGCACAAATACCACACACATCACTCAGCCTCTGTCTATCCACCGTAGAAATCTGAAATAAAGGTCAAATCTGAAAATCTGAGAAGGGCCATTGGCAGGCCCCGTCTAATGATGTAGTTTATACAGCATGCTAACAACTGGTAACATTTAAATGGTACACTGAAATGTAAAGGTTAAGAGGGTGTTTGGACTGGCAGGGGAAGTAATATACAGTGGAAAATACAAAGCTAAACAGAAATCGCAAGTGCCAAAGCGCACCCATACTCACTGTGGCTTTCCTTCGGCGATACATGTCAAATCTAGATTGTCACCCTCTCTGGTTAAACCTTCAGGATATGTCACCACGATCTTCACTTCTGGTTTATCTGGAAGTTAAAGAGATTAGTGTTTACAATGCTCCCGTGTTGTAAGCTATAATCTAACTGGCTTTCTTCTTCATACCTGTAGCTAAAGGGCATGTTAAATGATTATTGGACTCTAAAGTGAAGCGCAGTGAGAAACAGACTTTTAAATGAAAGAAAAACAGTCAATAGTGAAACACAAAAGAGTATGAAATGATTATAGACGTGCTCACCAGACATCCAGTCCGTCTGTAGTACCTTATAGTAAAATGGCTTTTTTTTTTTTTCTCTTATCAGTGCTAGCCAAAGATTACCAAAATGTCAAGCGGTTCCAGTCAAGCTTTCTTTTTTTCCTTGAAAGGTCAGACAACACAGTTGTCTTCTGAAAAAAATTAATATTCTGCACAGACTACAAAAGGGTAACTTAACCTTTCTTTGACGTTTAACAGTGTAAGGCAGTACGTATTACCTCTTCAATCAATTCACCATTTAAAGAACACCTAAACATCACTGATACCTGAGCAGAAATGTTTTCCCTTATGATCACTGTATCTCTCAGGCTAAGGCACCACTACACTCTTAAGAAATGCCAGCTGCATGATCCATAGATAAAGCAGTAAAATACATGCAATGCATCTGTGGTGTGAAGGTTGGAGGATACACTGTGAGTCTTCCTAAGACCATATCAACTGAAAGTTAATATTCCTGCGTGCACACAACTTATGCAGCAGTTGTGCAATATGACACTGCAATCTACATCACAGCAGGGCATGAAAAGTACACCTGACCACACTGAGATATAATGTTGGGTTCAAGCCGCTGGTTTCATACACTGTCTTGCAAGTTCCAAGATATCTTTAAAAGAAAGCGTCTATTATATCTTCCTGAGAAAACCCTATCATTCAATTTCACTTTTTTGTGACCACTACAGAGGACATAAGGTCTCAGGAGGATATATTACATATATTTCTGGGTTATGTTAAGTTTGGATATGTCACTTCTTTTGTAGAGAACAGGAGAAAATAAATCACGTGAAAAAGAACGTTTTCACAGGAGTCTGTGCAGTCCTGTGAAAATCTAAGTACACCCCAAGATGAAATAGCGTGTAGAACCACCTTTAGCTTCAATAAATTGAAGTAATTTTCTGTATGATTTTATCAGTCTCTCCCATCATTGTGGAGGAATATTGTCTCATTCTTCTTTAAAGTGTTGCTTCAGTTCATTGAGGTTTGTAGACACTTCTTAATGTGCAGCTCTCTTAAGGTCCCACCACAGCATTTCAATGGGTTGGACATTGATTGAGTAATTGCAACACCTTGATTCCTTTCTTTTTCAGCCATTCTGTTCTAGCTTTGCTGCTGTGCTTGGGATCGTTGTCCCATTTCATGACTCAGGGTTTTGTTGCAGTTTCTCTTAGCTTGTGGTGAATTTGCTGGGATGTCCACCTCTTTGAAGATTGTGGCATTGTGCTAGCATGCACCTGAATGCTCCAGACCAGCAAACTGCTGAAACTTATGCTTTTGGTCACATGTGCTGGTGATCAGTTAATCAACTGCTTTTTATTAGAAGCACCTGTCTATTGTTTACTCTCTTCATTCCTATGGAAGCAGTCAGGGTGTAGTTAGTTTTCACAGGACTGCATAGAAAAAAAAAAGTGAAAAACTCTCCTTTTCACATTGCTGTTAATCACCATGCAGTCAACCATAATGGCCCTTCCAGGTGGCTTTCGTCTTTGTTTGTTTTCAAACTCCAGCACAAGCATTTGAAATAATTCATCACAAACATTTATGGCTATGATTACCTTTGCTCAAAGACCCACAGAACTCCAGATTAAGCGTACTAAGCTCATAATCACATTGATTCCTGTTGTCTTATTAACCCTTTCCACCCTGTAGGTGCCTGTACTTAGATCAGGCTGTATGTGTTACTAAAAACAGATGTATGATTATTATTGTATGATTATTGCGCTTCATTTATGTTGCATCAAATCTGGTAGAGCCACAGGTCAGAATGTTTAGAACGTTGTTTTGAAGCTAGTAGTTTCTCTCCAATTTACAATTTTGATCAGGCAGGCTCACTCTGGCCTGGTGATGGGGAGAAGGAGACTTGTACTTGCATTCGAAAATTTTCCCAAGTGTCTATTATCAATACAGCCCAAGGTTGTTCATTTTGTCCTCACAGTTGTAAGGATTTGAAAAATCAATACAGCCAAATTCTGTGGCCACTGCTCAACTGTGACAAAATAACCAACACTGTGGTGTATTCTAACTCTCTCCAAGTGGTATAAATCTGCTTCTAGTAACTGTTAAAGGACCCTGTCAATGCACTTGCTTATCTTGCTGTGTAGGTTCTGTTATTCCTACATGTAATATTTTTTGACTTGCTTTTTTTTGTGGGGTAGGTGGTATACCAGAAACATCTTAAGTGGGACGTGAAGTGAAGGACATATGATACCAATGCCACAGCCCAACTAATAAGTAGTTAAGCACCCAACTATCTGGGATAGTTGGGGTGCTTAACACTGTGCTGGACTCAGTGTGGGGCCTCAGCCTCATTCTAGGCTTGAAAACACAGAGTTTTGGGTCACTCACAAAGTACTTCCAAGTGTCTTTGAGCCAGGAGGTCCTTTACAGCTGGGTGGTCAATGATGCAGTCCACTGGCATTCCATCATCTTCTTTGGAGACAGAAAATCTCACCCGGCTGGTGACAGTAAACATCCTGTCATACATCTCCTCAACTGTTGTTTCACCTGGAAAACCATCACAAGGATGACAGGAACAGAAAGTTAATGGCTAAACAGGTCAAAATCAAATCTGAACTTCTGCAGCAGCACCAGTCTGCACTGGCTTTAATGAGCAAATAGTCAAAGCTATTAAGAGAGCATTAGCTGTCAAAGAGGACTACCTTCAGATGGCATTTACATTTAATTTATGATTCAGTGATGTGGTGCCCAGGCGAGACTTTAGGGGATTCAAAGAATCCGAAGGCCTTCAATTCTGACGAGAGCATTGAGGAGCGGCTGGGTCATATCCAGCCTGATAATGAATGCTTCTGCTGCTCGAGGGTTGAGCATTGTTGGGGCTAACCCTGCAGTAATCTGCTGCCCACTAGGCCCTAGGCTGTCAGAGGGGCATTCATTTAGAGAGCATTACAATGCCACAGGGGCATTGCATTAGCTGCAGTGCTGAGTGTGATGGTTTACTCGCACTTAATGAAGTGAGGAAATAATTACAGCCCCACACTGACCTGCAGCACACTTCCATTTCAGCCTTGTCACAGGGGAGCTGTGCTGGACTCAGTGAGGGCAAAACACTGTTGTTCCACAGTTGATGATCACCAATACACACATATGTGGCTTCTTGATGGATATTAACCCCATGTAACATATACACATCCAACCAAGACCTGCCTACATAAAATTTAAAGTATGGGGAGCAGTAAGTGGTCAGTGCACTTGTGGGCATTAAATTTGACCACCCTGCCAAATGCAATGAGCAAACGGGCAGTTTGAAAAGCACACTGACCATTTGAAAAGGGTAAGTAAGTAATAACAGTAACAGTAATAACACCAGGAAAATAGCAAAGTGTGACAGTGTGAAGAGGCTGCATAAAAAATAAATAGCTTCCATCTGAAAAACAGCAACTGTCTTGCTACTCTGCACAAAACGAGTAAAGGTGTTACAGCATGTGAACAACATACTGTACGGTGTGTCTTTGTGCCCTGCAAGCTGTTAAAGATGCAGTGGGCAGAAATGTTAAAAAAAAAAAAGCAGGGGGAAACTGGCTTGAACACTCCTCTCCAAGGTGAAGGTCCTACGATTAATCAAGTGTACTACTACATCTTAGCTTCCGTGTGGATATGCCCACTCTATTTTATACCACTCAACTGGTCTGGTCTTAAAAAGACATCTGATTAGAACCTGAAACCAGAGCCAAGAGGAGGTGCGGGAGGCTAATTTCCTTGCAGACCACTTGAATTACAATATGCTGTAGGGTTATTGTGGATTTCTGGTCCGGCGATGCCAAAAGCATGGCACCTACTCCAGCTTTAATTATGTCATTTAACATAACTCGAAAAAGCATCACAACAGCGGCAAATGAGTTTAGTCCAAACATCTTTAGTTAAAGTTGAGTCCTGTGATCAGTGGGTACTTGTTCCTTTACAAATAACAGCATTAAAAAAAGTCAATTAAGAGATGTATTGTCACCATACAATCACAAGGTCAATGAGGGCATTTCCAAGCACACCTGCCAGGAGCAGTGCCCTACGCGCCAAAGAGTTGGGTGAAGTGGAGTGTGAATTGAAGAGATGTGGTGATTAGCCATTTTTCTCTCGGCCAGTCACACTAATTGCCTTATAACAATCACAGTGCAGCATTTAGACCATGCAATAACAACAATCATGGCAGTTTACTTTATGTCACACTATGTTTGTGTCGAATAAAATGTTGGTTTGCAATCACTGTCAGACTGTACAATATCAATTTGAGGCATGTCAAATTGTAAATGGAAAGGAGCATACAATATGAGAGAAGATGCTTTGAAAAAAAATCACAGCAACCTTGTCCTGGCTAAAGAAAAGTGTGTCTGTGTGTGTGTGTGAGAGTTTGTGAGTGTGTGTGCTGTCGAGATTTATTCAAAGCTCACTTACAAAATTGGCTGGTGTATCCTGTGTCACACCATGTCGTATTGTGACTGGTTGGTGTGTGGCTGTGGGTCGCAGCAACAGTCACGCTGTGAGAATTTTTTGTTTTGTTTTCTTTTATTTTTAATTCTAGCACAATTTTTCCAACAAGGCACCAACTTGGCCAGTGGCAGATAATCTCACAGGGTACACAAGGACCAACATTTTTCACCATGTTTGCTTGAAAGTCAATATTTGGTATGAGCACCTTTATTCTTCAACACAGCCTGAACTCTCTTAGCCAAGCTTTCTTCTAATTCCTTTAAGTAGACTTCATGAACAGTTCTTCAGGCATCTTGAAGGACATTCCAAAGAGCTTCTTTAGATGCTGGCTACCTTTTATTCTGTTCTCTGTCTAGATGATCCCAGACTGCTTTAGTAATGTTGAGGTCAGGGCTCTGGGGAGGCCACTGTGTTTTTCTATCCAGGTATGCTTTTACTGCATTGACAGCAGCCAGAAGCTGTTGCCAATCAGACGCGTTCCAGGTGGTATTGCATGGTGGATCACAATGTGATGGTACTTTTCCACGCTAATAATGCCATCAATTTTAACAAGATCCCCAAAACAGCTGGCTGACATTGCAGCCCCAAAAACCTCCACCATGTTTACAGATGGCTGTAGACACTCATTGTTGTACCTCTCTCCTGACCTCTATGTACATACTGATAATGATTTGAACCAGAAATTTCAAATTTGAATTTATCACTCCATAAGACCTGTTGCCACTGATTTTCAGTCCAATTCTTGTGCAATTTGGTACAACATATCCTCCTTAGGAATTGTGTCTTGACAGACACCCTTCCATTAAGACCATTTCTGGTGAGGCTTCGGCAAAGAGTAGCTGGATCAAGTTCAGGACCAGAGGCATATTTCAGGTCCTGCATCAGGTCTTTGATGGATTTTTTTCCTATTTCTTAAGGGAATGACTTTCAGATACTGTTTGTCTGCATACATTTTGTTTTCCTCCACTTGTCAATTTTCACACTGAACAGCAAGCTGAGATACAGTATGCCAAGTTTTTTTGTCTAATAGTTCTTTGGGAATCACCTTGTTGGTGCAAAGATTTACTTTATGATTGTCAAACTGTGTTTGTCATAGATTCAGCTAAAGAATCTGCTGCTGGTAACAAAGTGCCTAAAGATACAATTTAAAACTTGTTCTTGGCTACGTTGCCTATTATGTGTGGACACAACAACCTTGAGCAAGAAGTCTTTTTTATGCTTGAATGATTCATAGGTCAGTGTTAAGTGGCTCAATAAACAACAAAACATTCCTCTGAAAATGGTCAGGTACAAGAACTGGACTGAAAATGAAAAAGCAGCCAATGTCCAAAGAAAAACTTTGAAAGATGTTTAATAAATGTCGGGAGAACTATTGCTCAATAGCATTTTAAAATGTACAACAAAGTCTGGCTACTTGGAAGCAAAATATAAAGAAATGATGGATGGCTTAGTATCTTTGCAAAGCACTGTTTCTCTTTATAAATGTATAATATCGTGGCAAATCTACAGAGCATCACACATAAAACAATCAAATTGAGCCCCAATTAGAATAATTTAAAAAAATTATATTTACACTAGTTCATTACATTTTGAGAAGAATAATCAATCGGCCAGCAAAAAACTGTAGAGTGATGGCATAATCTGATGAAATCATTGACATGTAATTTTATAGAATTGTTTAAAAAATTAAAAAATGCATTATATTAAGCCACTACTGTCACTGCTCTGTACACTTTATGCAATTGAGGAAAAGTGCTCGGACCCAGAGGTGGGCGTGTGCCACCTTGTGCAGACTGACACCTAACGGCACTGGAAGTGGCATTGGGGTGGGTGTGGGGGGCAACAAGCCAGCTACATGAATGCCACCTTATTCAACACTGACACACACTGAACACAAGCACCAGTCAGGAGTCTCTGACTGGCCCATTAGTAGCTAAACATAACGCTGTTCTGAGCCATAAAAATATATCATACTTGCAATCAAATCAAATCCTTTTCTTTATGAGAGAGGACTGCTGCTTTAGATCTCTGTATTATTGGTGACTTCTTTTAATCAACATAAACCCAGCTTTTAAACCATATAGCACAGTTATTTGGTTCATTGTGTCAAAATATTTTAAGCTCTTTTGAATGTCATTTCAGGTCAAGCCGTGTCTACATTATAAATGGCAACTAAAATTACCACCGCTGACACTATGACTGACACTGTCGTGGTAGTAGAGGGAGGTTTTTATTTAATTTTTTTTCTATTGTAAGGTTAGCAGTTCAACTAAGCAATTTTTTTTGGCACCCCCACATCTGAAACAAATCTGACACCCTCAATGACACCCGCCGCTTATGATTGCCTCGAGTCTGCACTGGAATCTCGTTTTAATCATTACTTTTTTTTTTTCATCCAAAACTGTTTTCACAACTGCTTCTGTCTGAAACTCTAAAGGGAATGAGCTGTCTTAACATTTGCTCCAACAGTATTTAGCCAGTGGGACAGATGTGAACCCTATATGAATAGTGGAGATAGAAGCATGTGTGAATTCTTTTTTCTTTTCTCTTCTTTTTTTTGGAAATACTGAAAGTCCAGTTATTGGCTGGTGTAAAATAAAGAAAAAGCAAATTTGTTTTCATTTCATTTGATTTTGTTATGCTTTATGTGGTATGTAACAGATTCCCTACCTTAAAAAAATGGGTGGGGTGGGGGCTGTCTCTGTGCAATGTCAAGGGGACTTTCTGCCAAATTAGCCCCATCCCGCCTTGCATTACTGTGTCTGCATGAAAGTCCCATGGTGTTGTGTCTTTCATTTGACAGTACAAAATACCAAAGGGACAGGCAAAGCACTTTCCAAGGTCAGGAAAATAGCACCACATACCCTTGTCTTGGATTTTTTTCATGAACAAAAGAGTCTTTAATTTGACTTCTACAATCAGTTCTGCTTTGTTACGAGTCTTCTTATTAATTTTTTAAAAATGAGAAACGGCAGAAGAACAGGGAAAAAGAAGTTCTGCATCACGTTTTAACAACTCATACAGAGTTATTACCAATGTGCAGGCCAACCAACGCTTGTCAATTACCAGTGTCATCCAAACCCAGATGAGGAAAACAACCGTGGATCAGGTCATGGAAGGACTCAAATCTGAATGCAGAGGAGATTTGAGAGTTGCAGCAGAGATGTCAAATCAAACGCTCTTGTGAGCATCGAGCGCTGATCAATCCCAGTGCAATCAAGCATAGCCTCTTCTCAGGGTGACATTTTCTTTCAGTCAGTTTCTAACCCGAGTCTTCTGCCTGCCAACACACTGCAGAGCCACCAGCGATCAAGCTGTTTAAACATGGCTTAGACAGTAAATGGCTCTAGTGCTGGTAGGGGCATTACTATTAGTAATGCAGGAAAAATGAAAATAATGATTTTTTTTTAACTTTTGCCACTCACTCAATATAAGATAGGGTGAGTTACGTTGGGGACTCCAAACAGAAATGTGAGGAAAATATACTGTGAGAGATTTAACCTGTAAGTAGTCGGGGCTGCTGTGACGCAAAGCTTGAAGAGGTGATTAAAATGCTTTAACCCCCCCCCAGTGTTCAATTGCTGCAATTTGTCAAAATTGGTACTCTGAGACACAACACATATTTTAAGATTAAGTGTGACTTACAGTTTCCAAGGATATCATTATCTGAGATGTCATTGTAAATAAACATCCATAAATTTGCTTAGAAACCATAACAGAAAGACACTGCTCATTACTCCTGAACCTGCCTGAGAATTGCCAGGTTCTTAAATTGTTCCAAATACTCTTGTTTGTACATCTATTACAATACAGAGCAGCCATCAATCAATTTCCTTGACTGCTTATCCAATTCAGGGTCTGGAGCTGATCCCAGCTGACAGTGTGAGAGGCAGGATACGCCCTGGACAGGTCACCTAGTCCATCACAGGGCACGATAAGGAGCAGATAATAGATTCATTTGGTGTACATTTAATGGAGCCAATCTGTCAAAAGATGAACACCAATAGGCTAAAATAACAGTGTCCAACTTAGTGCATAATTACCCTATAAATTGACTGAGGGTGCAGTTGTTAGAAGATCTTTGATAGCTCAAAGGACAAAGCAGGTGTCGTGCTGCACGAGGATTTTCTGCAAAGTGCAAGTTGTTAATAGTGACCTATAAAGAAAGCATTAGTAAATGGATTGCTATACATATCATTATGGTGATATTGATATCTGTTGCAGCTTATAAGCAGTGAAAAATATATTACTTGACTACCTTTAGTGTTTTTACTTATATGCCATAACAGCAGCTCTTTTAATGTTTAAAATGTTCTCAAATGTAATGTTTAGTTATTAGTTATTTAGATGGAAGAAAGTTCAGTGACAAAGGGGACAGGAGCGCTCAAATACTCAAAAAAATAAACCTTGACTTTGAAATATTTAGTCATAAATATGTATCAAAGTAAAAAATAAAAAAACACTGCTCAAGCTTTTCAAATTTCAAAAAAGGACAAAAAAACGAATAAAGTTTTAAATTATCAGTTAAGAAATTCCCCAGAGGATTCCCCTCCCCTCAATATTAATTCAAAATCTTTGAAAGCTAAATTTGAAATTTCAGCTTTTCAGTATTTTAGTGGGTTTCCAATAAACTGAATATTTCTAGTTAATTATAAAATGCAAAGATTGGCAAAGTTCCTATTAAATCTCCTGCATGCAACGTCACCTGCACATTTAAAAAAAAAGGCACAATTAAATGCAGCTACCCGACAGACCAGATCTGTTCCTGTACTTAGCAGCAGAGCACTGCGCCCCACTACATTTGAAATAACACTGCAGATGTCATTTATGCTAACAAGCATTTTGCCACCTTGTGTGCAGAGTCTCTCGCAGGCCAGAGCCCACGAGTCCCGTACCTGCCAGCATGATAGATGGTTGCAAAAGCAATTCGGCCAATTTGAAAGTGTGTGCAAATTAGGCAGCAAATTTCTTTATTAGCAGTACGACTGTCTTGCCTGCACACAGACGTAAGACAAACACGATCAGCGAGATTCTATAAAACCACTGAGATGTGTGCCTCTGAATCTCAATCGGAGCAGGAGCTAATGAATTGTTTAGCATGTCCGTAATGAGAAGTGATTTGTGTTTCCTTGGGTACAGGAGGACGTGACTTTATGACTCTCTTTATGTATCCACCGCCACTATGGATTAGCCCTCCTCAGCATGTCAGTGGCATTTCGCTGATCTAACCATCCTGTTGTCTCTTCTTCCCCTACACAACACTCAGCAACTCATAAACAGAAATTGACTTCGACTCCTGTAGGGAACACTGGAGGCACAGATGGCATTTAGCTTCAGATTCACTCTTGTCTAAATATTTCATCTCTCAACAAGCCAAATGAATCCTCTCCATTCTAATACATATATAATTTGACAACAAGCTCAGAGACATCCACTCTGTGTAAATACGATACGACTAAAATGAATATCTCCCTAGTTGTATAATAAGTATAGCATGAATAATTGATGACCCCTTAATCATAACGGAGAGGTAATAAGGCTTTTTCACCACTCCACATTATATCCCCCTTTCTGAACAGCCTACAGCCGGCCTTAGGCACAAAATGCATGAAGCAGAAATGTGCAAATATGAGTTCATAACCATGTTTACTATGTATAGATGGTTTAAAGTAAATACAAAGATATAGAGTTTAGTAGTTTTAAAAACATATTCCAACAGCAGCTGAAGTGTAGCCAGTAAATATTTAAGCAATTTTAAATCTGAACTTGGATCTGTGAAATGAAAATTACCGTATGAAAATGCCTTTAAGGCAAATGATTTAGAAAATTTATGAGAAAAATAACATGGGCCCAAATTGCAGCTCTTGCAGTTGTGGTTGCATAGTTTGTTGATTACATACTGTAGCTGAGCTGGCAGCCCAGGCTGAATGACGGGGTGGGTGGTGGAGATTCTTACACAGAAAAAAAAAAGAAAAAGAAAAAAGAAAGAACGAAAGGAAGCACTGTCCTTCTGCAGCTGTGTATGCCAGGCAGGATTATCTTCTTATATGTGTCAGTCAACATAATCAGTACAATACACATTAATGTTTTAGAGTAGAACTACATTTTATTCACAGAAGAAGTGCCTGGAGCATGTGAAGCAAACTGGGAGAGGCTGTTATTCTACTGACCTGTCAGTTCTTCCTCCCCTTTCATCCATCTGATGTAGGCAGCTGGCTTGCCGCCAGTGGCTGTGCAGGTAAGCTCAGTCTCGTTCCCCTCGCTGACCACATCCTCACGACTCTCGATGAGTGGGCTACCTGGCGGGACTGACCCAGAACAACGATGGTGGCAACATTCAAACACGCAGACAAAAATCTATTAATCTTTCCAGATTTATGTATAACATGTAATACTACCACTACCGTTTGTCCACAGTTGTGTGTTGAGTCACTGGGGATTTATACTTCTTGGTAAAACATCATAACCACAAACCCCTCTGAAACCCTACGCCATAACCTATGACATAACCTGACGTGCACCTCCCTGGAAATGCAACTACACATCGCGCTGATGCAGCCTGCAGATATTGTTATTGGCCTGTTGAGCCCTTTGCATCTCCAGCTACTTTTTCCACCTCCTTTTTCCAATGGATCAGTGCGAGAATAATAATTATCACTTCAATATCAGGAACAATAATCATAGCCTCAATATAAGGACTCACATATGTCAGCAAATTTCTGGAGGGAGACTGCCAAAAACAGAAACACTGAATTTTCTCTTAAACAAAAGAAAAACAGTTTTAGTGAATGTGGCCAGGATTAACTGAGTGCACATTTAGTTTATAAACTAACATTAAGCTGAATTCTGTTATTCTCTAAATAGATGCAATCTTTTCCATGCTCAGCATCTTAGTTTTGCACGTAAGCATGCACAAACAAAAAAAAAAATAAATAAAGCTTGTATTTACAATGTTAACCTTATTGGGGTTAGCTAAATCTATGATAACACAAACATAATTGTGAAGAGTGGCATCATCATTTCTTGTTGCCATTATTGAACTGGTGTATATTTTTGCATCTAGTAGTTACAGAGCACAATTATCATTCATTCACAATCACGTTAACCATCTGGAAAATGGAAGCCTGATACTCTTTTGGTTCTATATTTGGTATCTACTGTGGTTTATACCAACTCACATGAGACATAGCTGTTTCTTTAGGTGCTAAATGTTCCATATCAGTTCCTTTAGACCATAGCAGAATATACAGCCTGTGTTGTAGTCTGTAACAGCTTCTCTGCACAGAAAGTATTTCAGATGCTTTTGCAGTTATTTATATCATACCTGTCTGAATGAATGGACATGCTCCCATTTTAATCACTCCAGGTGCCTACACAGGCAATAGTATGACTCACATTTTTATTTTATTCACCCCAAGAGGGGTTTGAGTATCTGATATAAGTTGCATGATAATCTGTACAAAAATCTATCACCCAAAATTGATCAAAATAAAAGGAGACTATAAAAAGCGTATCTATACAAAATGTCACGACAATCCATCAGTAAAGTGGTGGACCAACAGACCATTAATCACATTACGTCAACGTCTCTTATTTTATTTTTATAGGCGAGTAAAATGAGTTCATGGAGCAGTCATTAATGCGTGCCTTCAGCTAGCATGAGTCATGAATCCATTGCTTCGCATTCCTTTTAAAGTAACGTTAAACAAGTATACGTGATTACAACCTATGGCTGCCTGGGTGTAAAAACAGGATCGGGAACAGTTCTCCCTCATCCCTTGTATTACTCATCACAGCAAACTTGCTAAACTCCAGTTACTTGAAAGAAAAAAGTCAGCGGGGTGCTCATTTCAAGGACTCTTCAATGCAACCCTTGGTTCAGAAATACTGCAGCTAGGTTTCAATTGTACAACTAGAGTAATTACTTTAAAGTGCTTTTAATTCCTTTCAATCCCCCAGGATGTCTGCATGTATAATAAAGCTTAACTAGAGTAATTTCACTCCAAAGCATCAAAGTGTGGCACAGCTGACTCTCAATAGGGAATCGTTTGGAGCAGCCAAGTCAACATTCACCGGGATTCACATAGTCAACACAGCTGCCAAAACCAACGCGGTCTGAGCCATCAGTTTCAGCATCTGCTCCTTTTCGTTATGCTGTTGAGCACTGCGAGAGCCTAATTGGCTGACATTTTGTTTCAGTTGCTAAAGATAACAGGATCAAAGATTACTATTATTTCATATTCACTGTCTATAATGGAGCAAAATACAACAAAAGAGTGTGTGCGTGTGAGGTTCACACATGTGTCCTCACACCTACCCAGGACAGTGATGTCTGCGTAGGCTTCCTGAGGAGGATCTGTGTAGAGCTGGCACACATAGCGTCCCTCATCGGAGAGTGACACATTGGACAGAGACACCCGCAGTTCGTTGTCAGAGAAATTCACCAGCTGGAACCGGCCGTCCTTGAGAGCTGTGGGGATACATGTGAGACAGAGACAGTGAGGCTAGAGAGTACAGGGACACAAACACGGGACATGGGGTGAGAATGAAGGGGGACGGGTTGGGAAATTGGAAGTGGAGAGTGGTGGGAATGAGAGAAGACAAAGGAAACAGTATAGGAGAAAATGAGACTGAGGAGAGAATGTGGTGGGCAGAGTGCTGCTCTTTTGTGGGCTTTCTCCTTAATTGAGTAAAAGAAAAGTGAGTTTCAAAATGATTCATACAAGTTGATTTATAAAGTAGCTTTACAGTCCAAAGAGCACTCGCAAAGAAAGGAAAGTGTGAAGAGTGCTCATGAAGACTCCTAACAAGCTAGAAACTCTTAAAATGGGCTGCGGCTGGTCATGGATGGATGCGTCAAACTCACATATTCCAGAAAAAAAGAGAGGCATTCAAACATACATAATGAATTAAATCACTGTGTGCAAGTAGAAAGGCTTGGATGCCTCAAACTCTAAATCAAAAGCAGACAAGAATATGTATACTAATGCCTGTATAGACTGGCTGAAATTTCTTTTAATGTCATCAAACTAGGTTAGCCATCTCTCTCTCTGAGTTTTACCCAACTGTTTTTCATTTAGGTCAGCCCTCATCCCAAAGCACTCTTTTACATAAACAGCTTTGGTTGATTTGATTGGGAGCCCTTTTGATGTTTTGACCTGCCTTCTTTATCAAGTCCTCTCTGCATCTGTCGAGCTAACGAACTCAATTCAGCCCCCTTAAAGCGCAGGGAGTTTATTATTCCCATCAGGCTTTACACTTAGCATCATGATCATTACCCAAGGTCTCAGGGCAGTGTCAACATGAAACCTCATTCCCTGATATAATTTGAGAGCTCTTTGGAAGTCTCTCCTCAAAGGGAAACAATGACACTGATGCACTTTGAGAATCCAACCACCTGCTAGGGAGGGAAACCCTTCACTTCTGAGATGCTGATGGCAGTTTACACAAAGCTGTTTCATAACTGGCTGACTGCTTACATAAGAGTATAGATGAATGGATAATGCACAGTGTCTGGTGTTTATTAGAATGTGCATATTTTCACTAAAATATGTGTAATGATTACATTCATTAGCCTATTAAATAACAGGAAATATGATGATTCCCTGAGAAAGAAGATGCCACATTGTGCTTTTACCCAATACAAGATTATGCTCATCAATGAATAAGAAAACCAGAACATTTCATAATTCAAAAAGCTAAAAAAAAAGAAAAAAGAAAATCAATTAATGGGCAACGGTCAAGCAACCTATTAATTAATTAAAATAGAAACAAAGGGCCCATCATTCATCATGTAAACTCACAAGTAAAGTAAGAACTACTGCAGCCACTGCTGTCTGCATGCATCATGTATTAAAAAACCAAGTGGCCAAGTGACACTCACGTATTCATATGTCCAAACCTTTGACTGGTACTAATATATATATATATATATATATATATA
>JASGAU010354494.1:0-40304 GCA_030220045.1 Australoheros facetus | reverse complement strand
GGTTTTAGATGTGTCCCTGATCCAACACACCTGAATCAAATGGCTGAATTACCTCCTCAGTATGCAGTCACGTTCTCCAGAGTTCTGCTAATGACTTCTACATTTGACTCAGGTGTGTTGAAGCAGAGACACATCTAAAACCTGCAGGACAGGGGCTCTCGAGGCCTGGAGTTGGCCACCCCTGTTCTAGACCAGTCTTATCCCTCGAGTACTTTGCGGGGTATCTGACCCAAATTTTTGAATCAATTTCCTACCAGACAGGTTAGAATGTGCACACGTTTACTGAGAAGAACCAATGTTGTTGTTTAAAGCAAATAGCAAGTGGATAAAATTATTACTTCTTCTGAGGTTAAGGATACTTAATAACTGCTCATGACTTTATTTACATGCATTTCTTTTTCTGTTTTGCCATGGTTCCTGTTACACTGGTTGGCTTTATTGTGTCTTCAGTTTCTGCTGCTTTTACATTGTGTTCACTAGTAGGTGGTATAACAGCCATTTACTTCAATGAAAATCCTTGATGATGACACTTCCAGGAAGCTGTTCCTGACTAACTATAAAACATTTAAAGGGAAGCTGGAGTCGGCCTAAAGACTGAGTTCTGCAGCTTCTTTCTGCATGCTGGAAGTGATGAATGACTGGCGGTAAGAATCCCTCACATTTATGAGAATACAAGCTGGGATCTCAAGGGCCGGAAAACAGGAAGCCCTTCCAACTCACTTTGACCTTTGACCTGCTCATAACAGAATCTCTGTGCTCAGTATAAACTGTCCTCGGAGCCAAAGATCAAACTTCACAGCATCCTGTGGAGTTTCCCACAATATACACGATTTGTAAAGCTGCAGACCACCCCCAAATCATACACGCTCCTGGGGGAGTGCATTTACTCGCAGTGGATCTGCTACAGATGGCCTTTCACGGCAAAACTACATCCTTCAAATTTCTGCTGACTTTCACTCCAGTCTTATCGAAACTGTAACAAAGGGCTGAGCTGTGCACTTTCACTTATTCCAAACTTTATTGTAAGTGTAATTTGCCTCCAACAACATTGTTTTGGCAAAACAAAAATTCAGACAAATTATTTACGGAGTAAATCTTAAAGCTGTTCCAGGAGATAATTTCATACTAACAATGCATCGATGGGTCAGTGTGAGCCGCCGGGTCAGAGCCGGTGCGTCTACATGTTTCAGCATCTTTTGCCTTTCAGGCTCGTTTGGGGTTATGGGCTGCAGCTTGGTTGTTTTCTCCTCTCACATCTTCATTTTCAGAAACAGAAGGCTTCAGAGTTCATGTTGGGCTGTTTCTGACATCACTCCCTTAAAGGCCATGACAGGTTCACCAAGAGTTGAGCACTGCTGCTTAACTTGGACACTGACTTGGAATCACAAGAAACTGCGATCACTTGATGCCTGAAATCAGAATGGTTCGTGCTGTAAAGTGGCTCATTGTGCCGCGATATCACTAAAATAATATTGTGTCCTCTGTCTTTAAATATAAATGAATGGGCTGCGCGGGGCCCACTCGTGCTGGACGTCTTGAGAGCGCTCCATATGAAACCAGAAGTGTAAAAGAGTGGGCGTTCAGGAGGTCAGCCAAGTCTGCGGCACTTTATTTTTAGCCCGTTGCTCAGATGTACTGAACCCCACACTAAAAATAATATCATATATTATATCATAAAAATAATTATCAGTACAGTATCAACCACTTGTGTCAAAGAGTGGGCAAAAATAGTTTCAACAGTAAAAATGTTGTGAAGTCAGTGTGCATCACTGTGAACTTGTTTAACTCTGCATGTAAGCACATCAGTAACTATAGATCAACTATTCTGGTAAGCAGGTCTTCAAAGACACCTTGCAAAAGATAAAACAAGCCCTCTCTTGTCAGCACACATATAATGAGAAGCTTTTTGCAGCACACGTGGCTGAACAGAGTCCTTTCACATGGACTACTTTATGGAATTCTGCCAGAGGCGATATTTCCAGCCTATCAACTTTTTTTATGTTCCTGTAAGTACTTCAGCAGGGAAAGTCCACAGGCAGTAAATACAGATGCCCAATAAGGCAAACTTCCACCCAGCAGGTTACAAGAAAATGAAACTGTCTGTGGAGCGGCTGCAGCGACACGTGTGCGAGTGAAAAGACAAACATTTGCACCTGGTGGTGCATTTAGGTGCTCACAGAAGCTCCTGTTCAGCAGAAAGAGGTCACCGGTCTGTCACACTTATTTCAGCTTCCTCAATACAGTAAGTGGGGAAGAGAAAGTTGCTCTTTACAGACACTGCGTGCAAATGTTCTTTCACTGGAAAACATGCTCTTCCACAGAGGTGTTTATGATGTACGAGGGAATAAGTGAACAAGGAAGTAGAGCAAAGTGGCGTAATAATGGAATTCCTTTTTCTGATGGCAGGTTGTGATTGAGTTGTTTCTAGTTAGACAAGTCTACACCTAAAAAGACCCTGAAGGTATTATACTTCAATTCAGGGTCATGAAGCCTATCCCAGTCCATCACAGGGCTAACACACACAGAGACAGACATCCATTCACACTCACATCCAACTTAGAACCACACACAGACCACTGAAATGGCCTCGACAGACCTCAGGCTCACGGAGCATCTCTGAGATGTGGCTGAACAGGAGATCTGCATCATGCAGCTGACAAATCTGCGCGACGCCATCATGTCACTGTAGACCAAAATCTCTGAGGAGTGTTCTGTGACATGCAGAATTAAGGCACTTCTGAAGGTAAAGGTGGGTCCAACCCAGTACTCAGTACCCAGCAAGGTGTACCTAATAAAGTGTCTGGTGAGTGTAAAGCACATCGAGGCAGTTGTTGTGAATTGGCACCATATAGACTTGGATTTTCTCTCAAAGGGAGATCTTTTTAAAGGAGTTTTAGTCCATGGATGTCAGCTGCTCAGGATGCAAGGCATCAAATGCCCGTTACTGTGCAGTCCCACTAAGTACTCCAGATAACTCATGTGCAAATTTAAAGTGAATTTTTCAGAACTGAAGAAGCCTTTTGGATAAGAGCTGAAACATCTTGAAAAAATTGAAGAGGTCCAGTCGCCGTTTTCTAGCTGCAGTGACGACAGAAGCGCAGCGTTTTGTTTCTGGCTGTGAATTTGCTTTGAAATCAGCATTTAAACCCGAGAGTCGGTGGAGACTGACTCACACGGCTGACCCAGTGTCATGCGGCCCATTTGTTTTAAAGCACAGATGTGCACATGCATCAGTGTTTGTAGATTTTACAGCAGGACCACATCAGCACCGTGAGTGACCACTGGGCCCCACCGGCAACCAGGCTGACCGTGTGAACGGCACAAAATGTTCAATAAGAAGGATTACACGTTTGTGGTTAACACAGTTGTCCAGATCTGCCCGCATGTAAAACCTCTGCCCTGCTGTGGCTGGGAAACTCACTGCTGTCAACCATTCCTACCGAATGTTCGCTGGGAAGTTTACTTTGACTTCAGAACACTTGGTGCTTGTCATTTCTGAGCTGGCATATCGAGGAACTGCTCCAAATAAATAGGAGTAAATGAGATCTTCTGCCTTACTTTTAACCCTTTAAAGTTCAGGTTTTGTTTTATGTCTGGTTTTGTTTTACGTGTGCACACACCATGTTAATGGCTTCATAGCTCTGCTTTAAGTCGTGCTTTATTTAGTTGTACCCAGTTTTACTTCAGTAATTATACCATAAAGATCACAGCTCTGGTGTGTTCAAGCACCATCTGTTTGCAGCGGCCAAGAATTGAGATTTAGCACAGCAATACAAATTAAACGCCTCATATTTGTTTATAAAATCCTTCAATCACTTCCAGTCGATATGACTGGAGCACTTCAAACGGCACTATATTTGTTCTTGTTACGTTAATTTCGCCGTAGAAGCTGTTTTTGTTTGTTTGTCTTTAATTTTGTGAGTGGACACCGACTGAAAACATATTCTGAAGTTGTTCAGAAACAGATTACAGTCATTTTTAATCTACTCTTAATCCAGTGCAAGAAGATGTGTTTATAAAGACTTAATTTCCCCTTCTGCTTCTGTCATAAATGAGATGAACTCTGCGGTCTTATGAGAATCTTTAAGGATGTACAAAAGAGGGACTTTTTTTTTTTTTAGATCGATGGGATATGGAATAGAAAAAGTAGAAGAGGAAAGAGTAGCTGAGCTGATGAAAAGTGAAAGTCAAAACATGCCCTCAGATGCTATATAAGGAGTGTTGCAGCAGCAGTCCCCTCACTTCCTTTGCCACAAAAGGTACTGAAAGGAAGAACAGGCTCTTCATCAGCCAATCTGCCTCGAGAGAAGCCAAGAGACGACTCTTCTTGCTAGACCAGACATGGCTGCCAAACTCTTCCTCTCCATCCTTGTCATCGCTTGTTACTGCTCAGGTGAGTTATCCTCACAGACTGAAAATATGTGCGCTTCATTCTCAGGCAGAAAATGAAATGTCATTGTCAGACTGCTTCATCAAGCTTAAAGAGATGTGACTTTTTTTTTTTTTTAAATCACTGGAAATGGAAGCAGAAAGTCTAAATGTATGTCTGTGGTTCTGCAGCTCTTTACTTTGCTTTTTAAATACAGTTTTTTCTGATTCCAAGTGTGTTTGTAATGCAACAATTCATGAATCATTAAAGCATCATTATTAAGAGCTGCACAAAAAAGTGTACCACGAGATGAGGATGAGATGCTGTAAAAACGTAGTAACAGAATAAGCAGAGTATTAAGTAAATGTGAAAACTAAAGCAGAAACATGCCATAAGCATTGCTTATCAGTGCAAAGGTAAACACTGAATTAGTTTACCTTTTGTAAGGAGTGGCGGTGGTATTCCCCTCTCTTCGTTTTGGAATTTGCTGCAGGTGAAAGGTCCAATATAAGTGTGGAAAATCCCTGTCGAGTGACAAAAAGCGCCATGCCCATGGGAGTGTGTGGCTGCAGTGTTGTCACTCCGAGGGCGCATCACTGTACCCTGAGTGCTGAAGCCATGCCGTGTGGTGCTGAACAAACTTTTCCTGCAAGGCATCAAGTGTGCAAAAGAAATGATGTAAAGAAGAACGTGCATTTAAGCTGAACTGATGCCAACAAAAAGGGGCATCAATCAAAGCTTACCGCTACAGAGCTCTCAAGCTGCACACAAACCTCTGCAAACAAGCCTGCTGTGTAACCTAATACTTTTCAAAAAATATAATGGCCATATTGTTTTCCTTTGTAAAACCTCAGATCTCAGGTTTTAATGGGCTGAACCGGCCCCACCTCATCCTTCACACTCATACACATGACCCCAGAGACAGAATATAAAACCTGTGCTTCTGAATAAAAGTTCATTCAGTTCAGTGATTGGTAGTGATTTTTTTATATACTTTTATCAGCTTTGTCTTAATTGGCTTAATGTCTTGATGTCTTAAACACTAAAACCTTCTGAATGAATTAACTCAAAGTGTATTTAATTACAGTAATTCTGGTTTTGGAGAGTCCCTTTTTGCTGAAACAGTCTTCTTTGTCTTTCAGCGACCCTGGCACAGGTGCCCACTGACTGCTGCTTGCAGCTCTCAACAAAAGCGATCCCAAAAACTGTTGTTGCGAACTACCATCTCCAGATCGGCGGACAAGGCTGCCGATTTAATGCCATAGTGTAAGTTCTGATGATGTGCAGTAGATGATTTGTCTAGATCAGGTAGATCAGGACATGCAAACACGCTGCTATCGCAGGCTCACCTTAACTTGAGTGATTTGTGGTTCTTGCAGTTTTGTGGCCAGAGGTGGCAGGACAATGTGTGCTCCCAGTGATGAGCAGTGGGTCCACGATCTGAAGCACCATGTGGACCACCTCAGGAAATTCTGCAAGAACGCCAAATACCAGGTACCTTCAACCTAAACTCTTTAAATGCAGCAAACAACATATAACACTCAAAAATTGGAGAGCTTTAAAAGGAGTCTGCACTGCTTGTTAGCTGTTACTGCTTAAGAGAAATGATTTAAAGGAGTAGTTTAACTTTTTAGGAATGTTGGCTGCAGTTTTTTTCCTGCTAAGCGCTAAAAGATTGATACCACTCTCACAGACAGAACAAGTCCTCACAGTAAATTTTCACATGGGTCTGAAATTAAACTTCAAAACTAAACAGTGAGTTTGAAAGAAGTGGAAACACAAACCAAAACACATCATCTACATCTTACACCACCAACATCTTACACCACCAACGTCCTCACATGGACTTTCTGTGTCTGTAAAACGTTAGCTTCCTCGTCTTCCCTCGTTCTTACTTCCTGTTTTCGGTTTGTCTCTAGTTACTTTCCTTCTTTCGTTTTCCCTTCTTTGTATTTTCCTGTCCCACATTCATTTCACCTGCGTTCAGCTGTTTCCAGCTGTGTGCAGTCTGGTCTCTGCTGTTTTATCTCCTGCTCGACCTTCACTTTATCCTCCTTCTGCTGTCTCGGGCTAATGTTTTTTGTTTTTCTTGGCTTTTGTTTATTAATCCTGCTTCTGACATCTCGATTGGAGTCTTTTCCCCTGACTTTTTTACATTACTGAACACACCTCACTTTCAGCCGGGAGACTGGTTCACAGTCACGCGTGGGATCGTTTCTTTTTTTTTAACTAAATTTTAATCAACACATCCATCTGTTTCAAGCCTCATTTAATTTCAAGTGGGTTGAGATCAATGAACTGTTAAACCACAAATCCTGCTACTAGTCGTGAGGTTGTACCAACATCAAAGCACTCTTCGCCGCTCACCTTCAACCACACGCTGTTTGCACGTGCTGGTAATAATCGAACATTGTAGTGTCTCAGAGCGCTCGTGGTTCTTAACAGTTTTAAAAAATTGCAACCCGGAAGATGCCACATGAAACGTGAAACCAAACGTTGCTAATCTTTGTTGGTGACCCATGAAATTTTTATCTTAGAAATCACAAGTTGAGACAAGAGCAGAATCACTTTTCCGGTCTTGCGCTCAGATTACACAGGATTCCCTGTTGGTGTATTATTAGCATTCATGCTTGACGAAAGTCTATTTTTGGGAGCAGGAAGTCAAAGCTGTGGTGAAAATAATGACTTTGGTTTCTACAGCCCAAACGCTGCACTGGAGTGAAGCCCGAGTGAAGCCCGAGTGAATCCGACTTCAGCGCCTTCAGCCAGAGCAGCGACGCTGGCTCCACATCAGTGAGGGGATCAACTATAACATGAATAATGAAGACTGCAAGATCAATGTGAAATAACCAGCGATTTTTCTTCTTACTAAAACAATGTCTTATTTTTTTACTTTTCTGTAGCTAAGATTGATCTAATTTGAAATTAAATGTCTTGAAGGAATTATATATTTTTTTATTCTCTGTGTTTTGTTTTTTAAGGAAAGGGGTTATGAAATATGTGGAAGTAAATATTTGTTAAGTAACTGGCTCACTTTAGAACTCAGGAAGAAGCAGTTTGGTTCATTTGAATGTATTTGAGTGTTGATCTTTTCAAAATAAAGCCTGTTTTTTCCCCTAATCCCAGTCGTGCCTGTGATTCTTTGTCGATGACACTCTCTTCTCTGTTGAGACTGAAAATGAGTAAATGACCTTCACGTAGAAGCTTCGATCCTTAGAAGCTATCAGGCAAAAATAAAAATTATAATAACAGAGGTAATGAGGATAAGCAGAAGTGAATGGATGGATGGATGGATGGATGGATGGATGGCGGTAATGAGGGCATTTACAGCAACAGCCAATTTAGAGTCACCAGTTAACCTACTATGCATTTATTTGGACTGTATTTGGACTAAACTGGCAAAGTGAACATGGTGAACATCTGAAGTTTTTATAGATAAGGGCATTTAGCTGTGAGGTCTGCTGCGCTCTGTGAAAAGCCTCACAGGCTCTTCTTTAAAGAGCCCCAAAGATGTCATGGCTCCCTTAGCTTTGATAAACCCAATACCCACCTAATCTATGCTTTACTCATAGTTTCAGTTTCAGTGGCTACATTAATTTAGGATTTAATTTTTGGCTTAAAAAGCCAGTTTCCTGAAATGTCATTATTACTCACAGATTTTAACCAACTACTCTGGCCTCGGTGCTTGTGAATGAAGTCCAAGATTCCAGCAGAGAACAATGCTGGAAAAGATCCACCAAGTCCAGCTCATGAGAACTTTAGTAGCTGCTTATTCTCTGCTGAGTCAGCAGCTGCTGTGAGCTTGCTCAACTTCCCTTTCGTAGTTACATAAAGCCTTCACAAACTAAGAACATGAGCCATTGTTTGGGTTTTGTATAACACGGAAACTGTGAGGTAACTTTAGAGAATGAGAAATCAGAGGCTGATAAATCTGGAGTGAAATTATGAGGAAGTACCAGGAAGACATTTGATAATTTGGGTAAAGTGTAATCTGATGAGTAAAAGGCCTTTGTTATCCTTCATCACACTTAGAAAAAAAATAAAGGATTATATTTCACAATTCTGGCTTTTGGATGAGGTTCTCATCTATAGCGAATGTGCCAAAATTGTTACAACACCTTCTTAATTCAAATTTCAATACAGATCCTTGTGCCACATCAGTGATGATCCCTCAGTCACATATATCACAACAGCCATTCCAGTGCCTTATGTTACCAAACGCCTCAGGCTGCTGAGTTATGACAGACGCATATGAACAATATGTTCATATGCGTCAAGTCAGTTCATGGAGTTCTGTGGAAAAGACATCTTCACTTTTTAGGGGAATCTAATCTACGTCTTTGCGGTTATCATTAAAGAGGAACTGTGTCAGCTCAGTCAGTGTGTCTTTGTTGGAGAGTGCAGCAGTGAAGAGTAGATGGGAAGGAGAGGGAGAGAGAGGAGAGGAGGTCATAGATCAGACTCAAACCTGGCTGCTGCATTTATGGGCGCCTGCTCTCCATCTCAGCTAAACTAGCACCCTGCAAATGAATGACATCTGCTCACAAATGTGAATAATATGTCCAAAGCAAGTTGCCTGACTGCGAGCTGGTTTGTTAAGGTTTTAAACCCACTGCTCTGCTGGCAACTTCAGCTGAGCTGTTATTGGCCTGAAAATTTACACCAATATTAACAAACAGATTTTCAGGACTAACAGCAGTGAATTTGGAGTTGATCTGTTTTAAATCCCCTTTAACATGTAACACAGTGCTGCATGTAGAACTAACAGTTTAAGCACTGGAAATGTGCCTGAGCTAACTCCTCTGCCTTTCTCAGCTTTTTTCAGATTTTGTCTCTCATCTGGTTTGTTTAACATTGCGAACCTTTCAGAGCATATCACATTAACAGCTGATATTAGTTTGGAGATAATCTTCCCATTCCTGGATATATGCTTACTGTTCTGAAACTGTTCAGCACCAGTGCTGATAAGATAGTAGTCATGACCTAGTCCACTTAACTCCAGGATTTGCTTCTAGCTGAATGAAGTATGTAGGCATTCATATCATATCTATATATGGTATGAATGCCCACATACTCCATTCAGCTTTTGTAAATAACTCTTTTAGTAACCCACAGTGGAGAGTGGAGTCTGCAATGGGTAACAACATTTTATAAATATAAATTAAATAGAATGACATTGTATTGATGGACATCATATTTACTTAGTTAGGTCAAACATTAGAAAGAGAGCAGCACTGATAAATGCAGTCCAGCCTTCAGTGACTGCTCGGTGAAGTCAGAGCTTCCAAGTTAAATCCTTCCACACCAAACTGACAGTTCCTGTCACCGGGGGCTAAACATATCATTGGTTATTCAGTGTATGTTTAAGTCAGACCTGCTCTGTGATTGAGACAGATTTACATCTATAAAAATTCTTACACCACCAGGTGAGTCATCTGGATTATTTGGATTAGGTTACATATGATGATGTATGGCTTTCAAGAGCATGATTACTGCTTTTTATCTGTCAGCACATCTGGCTGACAGATGGCAGCCAAATACTCTCAGCACTTAGCTGGTGTTAAATTACCCTTCCTGGCTTTTGAACACTTTATGCTGACTCAAGAGTTGTCCTAAATTGACCCTGTCTAAATGATTATAAGTACCTTTCAGGTAAAAAAAAAAAATCTAATCAAACTATATTAAGTATAATGTAAACAGAATTATCTGCAAGTGTTGTTGCTGTTTGAGGCAATATGACACCACCAATAAGCCTTCAAAAACTGTTTCTGCAACATTTTATGCAAAATTGTTGTTCAAATTTAAACATCTGCAGTATTTTTGTAAGCTTCAAAGGCAGCTTAAATTCCTTCATCATAATAAACCCACAGGTGGGTCTAGCTGCTTTAGAAGTGTGGTTAGATTAAACAGGTATATTGTTATCTATAACCCCTCCTCCTGTTAATATATGTGACAATCAGTGCCTCACAGAAACACATACAATCCAGAAGCTAATTATTTGGTCACTTATTTTAGGTACTGTGTATCAGCACATTCAGTGTTCTCTGTTTTTGACACCAGTCCATCAATTGTATCTTGAACATTAGTTCATGCACATGTGGCTCAGAGCTGCTTGAGTATCAAGCTTTAAAAAAGCCAACATCCCCCTCTGGTGGCAGAGCGTGCTGTAGGTGGAACAATAAGATAAAGATTTCTCTCTTAAATCTACTTTAGATCTACACGCTGTTGAAAAACTAAAACACACTTCTGGCAGCAATAACTGGAAGTAATCATTTGTTGTGCCTTTATGAGTCTCTCGCATCATTCTGGCCGACTCGTCTTTCCGGTGTTGCCTCAGTTCATTGAAGTTTGCAGGCATATGTTCACGCACAGCTCTCTTACAGTTCCACCACAGCACTTCAGTCAGGGTGAGGTCTGGATTTTGACTGCAGCCATTTTGTTGAAGATGGCCTCATATTTGTCTCTAGAATACTTTGGTATACTGAGGAGTTCATGCTGAGGGTGCACGGGTCCCCCGGCTGCAAAGCAAACCCACATCATCAGCCCTCCACCACCGCGCTGACAGCTGGTATGAGGTGTTTGTGCCGACATGCTGTCAGATGTGTCGCTGTTCAATATGGCCAAACATCTCCACACTGGTCTCATGTGTTCAAAGGCTGTTGTTCCAGAAGTCTTTATTCAGATGCACTTTTGCAGATCAAACAAACCATATGTTTTCAGTCTTTTTCTAATTGGACTGTCATAAACTTTAACATTGAACATGCTAACTGAGGCCTGTGGAGTCTGAGATGGTCTGACCTTGGGCTGAATTTGATGGGATGTTGTGTTAGGACACAACCGAAGGCTCCAGACCAGCAAACTGACAAAATTTCTGCTTTTATAGATGCGGTTTTCACAGGCTGTAAACCAGTCATGCATCATAAGCAGGTCAGCATACAGCACAACTTGCACCCTCAATAATAATAATAAATGTGCCTGACAGATGTCGAGTTTCATTCACTTAAATTTTACTGAGAAAAACAAAGCTAAAATGGGAACAGTTACTCATCACGCCCATGGCTGGGGCAGTACAGATGTGCACTGATAAGCGAAGCAGGTGTTGCAGGGAGTGCTTTAAGCATGAGTGAAAGGCTGGCTGCTGCCCGTAAATCCACAAAGTTCTGGGGTAGAAAATCTCTTCAAAGGTGATTTATATGTGAAAGAAGAAAGACACGGGAGCCACATGAGTTTGTGATCACATGAGCACTTTGTTATTTAACATCCATAGTAGTTTGATAAGGTCATACGTACACATCATATAGCCTGGACACAGAGAGAAGAGCAGTGTCACTGATGCTGAAGGTATTTACAGGCAGCCCGGGAGAGAGGACGCAGAGAGAAACTTTCGGCCTCTGTTCTGCCACTCCTGCACGTGCAGCATTTTAATGCACAACATCCCAGCTAATTAAATGCTCAACTCAAAAGAGAAGCCTGCCTTTGACTCGGACCCCCCCTCTGTTTTAATTACTGTGTGTTTATTTCTGCCGGTCCCGCGTGAACTCTGAACGGGATGTCAATGAACAGCAAACCGTACAGTCAGCAGGTTGGTTAGCAGTGAAACTGAAGCTTATTCTTGCTTTCTGCATTGAACATAAAATGCACTGAAACTTTGAATAATATTCATACATACAACTTCATTCTGGAGGAGTTTAAATATATTTACAGTTGGATGAAATGTTAATCATTTTGTTGGAATTAAATGTTAAAAAAAAAAAAAAATCATACATAAAAATAAAAACTATACAATAATGTAATGGAAAACTGAAACGGTGAAATTACATCCTATGCAAGTTTTTCAAAAAATACACAAGCATTCATTTATTTAATAAATGTACATTAATTTTTACCTCCTTTTAATGTGTAATTTTCCAGACTGGCCATCTGTATACATTTAACAACCATCCGGGTTTACAGTATACAGTCAGAATTTTACTTCATCTCATTTTGAACCTAAGGCCACATTTTGCACCTGAACATGACCCCCACAGAGCCACCGTTACAGACCGGGCCGGGGTTTCCCTTTAGACCTTAAAAAATATCGCCACAGGTCTCCATTTCTTCACCGCACTGCAGACACAAACCTCGGGGAAACGTCACGTAAGACATTTACAGAATATAGTGTCAGGACAAAAAGCTGGACAGGTGCCTCTTTTTTTTCCCTTTAGCACTTTAAGGCATAACTGAGTTTTCACCCTGTTCAAAATGCAAAAACTCGAAACAAACTTCAAGGCTGGAGCAAAAATCCCACCATCCCCTTTTTCCGCGATGCTTTGCTTTCATTTGACATCCCTGCTTTCTGCAAGCATCCGTGCAGATGCTTCCCTCAGCTCAGTAAATAAATAGAACTTATCAGACATTTAAGTCACTTATGCATTTACAGTATGTACCAATAAATCGGGCTGTGTCACCACAAGCTCAGCCCCGTCGTCCTCACATGTCGTCAAGTCTTCTTGGATGTGAGAGTAAGAGTGAGCGGAAGGAGACGTGGAACAGGACTGTAAGGAAATGGATAAGATTTCCAAGAGGTTTCATGCAAGTCAACCGTGTTAACCACCGTCTCCTCCAACTGTCACGCTCAGACGAACAGAGATCAAATAAAACAGAGGAATAAAAGAAGAGGCAGATTTTCCTTCTGCTCTCTTTTCACTCTGAACGGCTGCTGACACAAACACGAAATGTGCAGATCTCCACCGTCTCATTATAATAATAAAAATATGCTGAATTACAGAACATGTATCCAAAAGTTAGCTCTTCCATTTATATCAACCTTACCAAAAAGCAAAGATTCACTCATATCTACATGAATGCAAAGATCATATCAGCACTAAATTTGCAAAAGGACATCAAACCAACCTGTCATGTGACTGAGGGCGATAATTGGAGCAGTATGTTTAAAGTGTGGCGCACCTGTACAGCGGAGTGCAGCCAGGTATGGAGTACAGGATATCCTATCATAAAGATCACCGTCTGAGAGCCGCCCCTCCTCGTTCTGGTGAAATCAGAGATGGAGGCTATACAGACTGGACCGTCGCGTAGCTAAGCTAGGAGGAGACGCGGAGGAAGAAGCGTTTGAGAGTCTTTGGGTTTCTTTCTGCTCTTTTGGGGGGTTTTTGGATGTATGCATGCATACTTGTCTGGACGTACCCTTGAAGCAGATGTGAGTTTGTGATCGAGCCTGCATGCTTCCCTCACAGTTCTGTCTGTATCTTTAGACTCTTCAGCTTTTCTACAAAGGTGTGTTATTTTTTCAGGAATCGTTCAAATGTGCAGACAAAAACAAGTTTGTGTGTTCAGTCCGTGTGCGGGAGGGAAACCCTCTGTGTCTGTTGGGCTTCATCTTTTGGACAGTTTTCTCTTGCTCAGCATTGCCCGAGTCCTGTGGCATCCTGGCTGTCCTCCATGCTATTGAGGGTGACGTAGACGATTGGAACCAAGCCCTGGGTGGAGCCCAGGGAGCAGAGCAGCCAGTCAGGGTCAGCCTTGCTCAGAACGCGCAGGATGTCGCCCTTGTTGAAGCTCAGCTGTCCGGGCTCCGTGGCAATGTGGTGGCACAGTGCTCGTACTTCACTGAGAGATGAAGACAAAGACCGAAGGTGAGGAGAACTGCTCTGAAACTATTCATATTCATTCACATCCATATTCACACGAGTGATCAGGGTCGGGTGACTGGACCGATGCATCGGCTGCAATATTTATAGGCTGTTCTTACCAGGGAGACTGTAGTTTGGTGTCAGTTGGGTGAGTCGACGTTGGCGGAGCTGTACTTTGGGTGCGAGTTGGTGTGGCAGGAGGCTCCGCCTTCTTCCCACTGCCTGCTGCAATGGTCAGTGCTACAAGGTCCAGAACAGACCGATCCAAGCCAAGCCAGCCCGACGGAGGTCTAAGACAAACACAGCATGGATACATTACGATAAAGTTAGTCCAAATTTTCATCCTGCAAAGACCTAAACCAGGCGTGACGTTCACATTTTGTGACATCTTTAATCTGTGAATGGCACTCAATAAAGAAAGGAACTTCTAAAGAGCTGTTAATGTTACCCATGAGGGAGGAGATCTCTCTGTTGTTTCAGATTAAGATACACAGATGATGTTTACTAGTAAAACTGTTCTTGGTTGAAGTCTTAACGGGCTGCGCTCAAATCATAACTAAAGAAAGAAATGAATGAACAGACTTTGCTCACCTGATCTTTTGGGCTTTTGCCTTCTGTTCAGCTCCCTCTGCTCTTGAGGGAGAACCAACACTAGAGCCAAAGAGCCGGCCCCAGCGCAGACTCTGCCCCTGTGAGGGGCTCTCCGCCTGGGTTCCAGCGTGGGGTCCGGTCCCTGTAACCTCCAGAGGGTTGGTCTCTTTCTCCTGATTGAGAACAGACTCTGGGGGGCTGCCCATCCACGAAGGCCGCCCCCTGGATCCAGATGGCTCTCTGTTCGTCTTCTCACCCTCACCTTCTTGGCTGGCCTCCGCTCCCTCCACCACACCCTCTCTTGTGGGTGGTAGCTGGGCCTGTCGTCTCTCCGATGACTTCTTTCTCTTCTCAGTCTTAACAAACTTTGACCCCTCTGTGGACTGATCGATGTAGACCTGGGAGGACTGCATGAGCTGGTACCACCAGCCGGCCTGTCTGTCTTGCCGCTGACGTCCTTCGTCTGCAGGAACTCGGTCTTTTTCCTTCCTCTTGTCCTTCTCCGGTATATCTTCACATTCTCCATGGCTCTCCTGCCCTACACCTTTCACCCTCTGCCCTTCAACCCCCCTCTCCTTCCAGGGATGTGCAAACCCTACTTCCTTCACTGTCCCTCTGCTATCAGGCCTGGCTGTCATGCTCTCAGCTGTAACCCCCTCTCTCCTCAACATTGACCTCCCCCCTGACACCTCTCTTCTCAACCCAACTCCATCCATCCTTGGCCATGTTCCTTCTCGCCTCAGCCCTGCCTTCTCTTTCTTCACCTCTGCACTCGAGTCCTTGACCATTTCGCTGACAGTGTTGCTCCACCCCCTCATGAGCTGGAAGGTGGAGCAGCTCGACCGGTCAACGCTCTGGCCTGCAGAGCAGAGCTGCTCCTTGCGACGCAGCTGCTCCTGTCCCTTTTGGAGGAGATGCGGTTCAAACAGCAGGTCCAGGTCAAAGGGGAGCAGTGACAGAGGCTGCAGCAGGAGAAGGAGCTCCTCAAAGAGAGGCTGGCATGGCCCCTGTGACAGGGGAAGGAAACCCCAAGGGCTGTAGTATGCTGCTATAATATCTGAGGAAAGTAAAACAAAAGAGAGCTCGTTAGAACAAGATGCAGAAGAAGCAAACACTCAACTATGACTACTTCAGGTGGCTGATTTAGGTCGAACTGCGCAGACGCAGTTACCGTCATCTTACCTTCGTGTGTGTACAGGTGATTGAACCAGAACTCCAAAGATTTCAGGCTGAAATAAAAAGACAATCACTTATTTAAAAACTGCAGCAATGTAAAAGCATTACCTCTCCCTCAGAAAGTATTCAGTTATTACACGCAAAACTGACTATCACTTAGTTCTGGCGTGGTTTTAAAGGGGACCAATCATACTTTTCCTTATTTTCCTTATCATATACATATAAAGTTACACTAGTGGGGGTGCATATTAAACATAGCCAAAGTTTCAACTAATGGGGTCAGTGTATGTAAGCGTAAATCCTGTAGCTTCTGAATGCTCTTTGCACAGTTTTTTGACTCTTGGCTCACATAGCCCAGAAGCCCCGCCCACCTGATGTTCAAACCTTCTGCTTAGGAGGTGCAGCCAATCAGAAGAAGGCTGGGAGAGTACAAAAAGAGTGGCCTTAAAGGGGGGAAGAGCTAAAACACTGTGTTTGAGTCAGACGATAAAGGCCAGTATTAGGCAAATAAGAACTGTGAGGTATGCAGTGCTACTCTATCAGAGCTCAAGACACCTCACTCCTACAGCTTCAGCTTATAGGTTTCCTGCAGATATTTATGCTTTACACACAGCCAATACACAACTGTAACTACAGCACTGACCAACAGGGGGCAGTAGTAACACACCAAGATATGCAGGAATGTACCAGAAAAAAAAGACAACAAGTCATTAATGTAAACAATGCAGGATATAAAATTACTTAATAGATTTTCAATTGTTTTCTCCAAAAGGAAATACATTAAAACCATCTGTTTGACACACAATGCACATAATTTTGGAAAACTCCTCTGATTGCGGAGTTGTGCATCAACCCCATTATCATCCTTAACGGGGAAAAATATTAGTAACACTTTTAAATGTGATGCAATTCAGCACAGCAGCACTATGGCCCTCAATAAGAAACCTAAAGTTGAAATATCACCTTTTTTGGAGAGAGTCACTAAAACAATTTGTGGCAGAGCCGTCGTGTTGGATCGCCTCAGATTTCACAGGTGCACGCAGTAAAGTGAGCTCCAGGCTCAGAACGTAAAATGAGAATGAAATCAGCGCTCGAATAAAACGACTTACTTGAGCAGGCCGAAGATGAAGGCGTTCAGTCTCATGCTGTGGCTCGTGAGCTCCGAGTACTGGCTCACCTTTGAGAACAGGCTGTGGAGAAGACGTGTGGACGGGCCTGAAGGGAGACACATTCAAGACAACGCAGACTTCACTGCTACCTGCATACACCACAAAGTGTTTCTACCCACACCCCTATTTTTATTCTGCTTCATTTTCAAGTATAAATAAATAAAGGCGTGACATAAACCGTGACCGCTCTTTTATTAAAGAATCTGTACACATGAGCACGAGCACCAGAATCTCAGACCAAAACAAGCCAGCGGCTTTTATTAGTTTTAGCTTTTAGTCATATTAAAAGGGCCAGATGTGCCAGATGTAATAAGTTCAGATTTGGTATTGCAACACGTACACATGTGAAGGCCACTGACTCAGTCGTGACATTAACTGCATATTTTTATTATTTTAATACATCTTCTAAGTGCATAATATTTATTTAGCTCGTCTAAAGTCTACTTTTTATTTCTATACAAGTTAACTAAAATGTTTTCATTTTTAGTTTTGTGCTCAGATTATGATCGAAGTACAAAGAGCAGCCGTTCTGGCTGTTTGGTAAGAATTTCTACTGTGAGGTAAGGAGCTGATTTCTTTCTGCCCTGCATCACCTGAATCTGCAATGTGCTGTGGGAAGTTTTACTTATGCTATAAACACAAGGAGGGCCTGAAGTTCCAAGGACGAACGCTGACACGTCCCACGTGCACGTGGAGCTGGTCCGCCGATCCAACCACAACGGCTGAGGACGAAGGGTGATCGGGCGTTTCCTGTCAGGGCGCCCGTTCTCTGGGACAGTCCCACTATATGCAGGCCTTTCCTGTGTCTCCACTGTGAGTTATTTCTGTGTTCTAACTGTTTCATCATCTATTCCTAGCAATCATTTTTTAATTACGTAGATTTTTTTTTAACATATTTGCTTAAAATTGACCTGTTTTTCTTTATTCCTTGTGCTGCTAGTTTTCTTCCACCTAACGCTGTCTCACCTTCTTCATCTTCTTCTCTGACATTTTATTATTTGTTCCTAACTCATCTTGTGGAATGACTTTGTTTTGAAAGGTGCTATATAAATGAAGTTTATTATTATTATTATTATAACAAAGAAGCTTGCATCAAAACACACACAGTAATAGTGTAACAGTCACTGCTGTTACACTATTACTCCAAAGTTGTTTGTTGCTATATTAACGTTCTAAATCTTGCATATAAAACATTTACTATTAGTTTAGTTCAACATCTCACTGCTTCACCACTTCTTAATAGAAAATAATAGATTCAATTTTAATATCTAAAGTTTTTATTTCAGCATCTGAGGGGTTTTAGAAACTGCTTTATGTGTTCAGAGATTTGCCAGTGCAGGGTCAGCATGACTGTCAGCCAGTTACTGCAGTGGATCAATAATAATGCTGATAACTGATTATTAGAAAATGTGAAGCTCTGGAAACAAAATAACTTCAGGCAAAAATCATCTTTTGATGTCCTCACCCAGCTGTGTGGAGGCCTCCACGAGGCTCCAGGGCTGACAGCGGCGCTGTCCGATGATCAAGTCCAGCACGTAGGCCTTCAGACCGTCCTGCAGCACATCGCGCAGGGCCGGACACAGGTACTTCAGGATCAGGTGACCCACATTGGGACTCACCCAGCTGTTCCCGAGCTTTGCCTGGTAGGGGTGGAGAGAAAAATGTGGTTGCGTGTGGTAATATTATACATACTGTAAAAATAAACAGATGTTTGTGGATTGATGCACAAACTTCTTTGAGAAGTGATGAAGACAGGTGTGCTGACTTTGAGGCTGCATCCTAAGATTTAAGAGAGTATCTCACCGTGGGTAACAAAGTCTTACTCAGTGCTCTCCAAACCATCATCCTAAACACACCGGACTCGCCTGTTTTTATTTATTTATTTATTTATTTTGGATCAAGTTAAATTTTTCTGACTTTTGCAAGTGAATAAACAGATCTGACCAATCAGAGCGCTGCATTCCGCAACATATGTGCTTATAGCTCAAAATGCGCAGATACACTGAAGATACAGGGATGTGGGAACAGTAAAATATACTATTTTACCTCAGAAACACACAGCTACACGCTGCTTCGGGTCAGTCGGCTCTCTAAATTTATTTCTCTGCCTCCTCAGATGTGATCCCAACTCTGCCAACAAGAGCTCAAACTGTCCCCTGATATCCTGAAATATGCGTGAAAGCGGCCGTGATGCAGCTTCAGCTCGGGGATCAAACCATCAAACTCTCCCTGCTGCTGCTTTCTTATGAATTGAATCGGTTTCTTCCTTCTCGTTTAGAAACATCAGGATCTCATTACATCATCGCTTTATGCCGACTGCATTTTATTCCCAGTGTGTTTTATGAGGACGATTTATTCGGCGTGTATGTAGGTGACACAACAAGTTTGCATCCGAAAGATTCGTAACAAGTCTGCTGTGTAACGACTTTCACTCTGAATTTACTGAACTGACAGCTCTTTCAGACGCAGCGACTCATTTTCATGGCCGTCCTAAAGACACTAATACAGAATAAAAATGTACATACAAATAAAGTATTACATAAGATTTGCTATACACACACAAAGAGCTAGTTCACTCTCACCAACCCAACAGTATATACCAATTACATCAGCATAAAGAGTAAAATAACTTGTCCTTCGATAAAAATATAAAAGTAGTTAGGTGGCACATGTGACTCACCAGAAAACACATATTTGGTTCTTTTGCAGTTTATTACACTGTCATGATTCATTAAGGTGTTTATTCAAAGCCAGTATAACTTTCTAAATGTTGTCAGAGGCGTCTTAATCAACCAGTGGAACCAGTGTGATTGTATTTTCACAAATGAGGAGTTGGTGTCATAACGTCTGGTTGCATCATTTGTCAGTCTCACCTTTACATCGGGGTCTCTGCTGGTGCCGAAGTGTGCCACGATCAGATCCACTGCAGTGTTCACCGCTTTCACCAAAGCTGGCAGAGAAGCAGAGAGGACAGAGTTAACCTTTCGTTTCTGTGATTTTGTGGCAACAGTCACGCGTCAGCTGCTCACGTGCTATTTTACAAAATCCCTGCAGGAAGGCGAGAGGCACCAACTTTACCGCACGTTACTGAACTGTAGTTATGAATTACAAAACACAGACGAGTGCAATTCAACTGCTCCTGAACAACCGAGGCCCGGCTTCATCTGTTGAACAAATGCTACATTTTTATGAGACTGATCTGAAACCCTGAGCTCTGTGATCAGGTATCGCTGCCGGCCCTCTCAGCTGATCTCTTTCCTCACTCTGCTGCTTCATGTGGCCTTGGATAACTTAGTGAGAGTCACTTCATTTAGTGTGATTTGATTCTGTCTGCACTGCAGAAGTGCTGCTCACAGAGGGTCAGCAAATACAACGCAGGTGTGATCCTGCTTTTCTACATATTAGGAAGAAAAACAGCATAAAGATGTTATAAAGATGGCTTTTTTAAACCGATGACTCCATAATATCCAGGAGCCAAAGAATCTCTGAACTACCTCATAATGTACTTTTATGCATTTGGGATTTTTTTACTCTGCATCTAAAGAGCCAGAGAGCGGGGCAAACTGTACTCAGACTGAAAGGTACAATTTGTGTTTAGTCAAAATAAATGCAGTCATGCTTTCCTCATAACTAAGAAAAGATCGCCAAATCTTTAGAACCGGCTAAATGTTTTTCAAGAATTTCTAAATGAGCAACATAACTTTATTTAAAAAGAAAAAAAACAACAACAACAACAAAAAAACAGTAACACTGCAAATACTGCCCATACAACCATACAACCTAGTGAGTGTCATTACTAACAGAATGAACACAAATGTAGTTCCGTTTATGTTTAGCCTGTTGGCAGGGGCGTGAACGAGGAACTTGTATTAAATTGGTACCAAGCACACACAGACACACACACACAGCCCCTACCTCTCTTCTGCGTCAGGTCAACACAGATGTGGGACTGCGAGGATGAAGAAAAGGAAGAGGAGGTGGACGCGTCAGGGGAGAGGCAGAACTCCTCAGGCGGCTTCTCTGTCAGGGAAAAGTAGTCTGGCAGGAAGTCGCTGTAGCTCTGCTGCAGCTTAGCTGATTGGCCCACTCCTAAGACACACACACACAGATGATCAAACACTCATTCAGACACACACATAGTCACTATTAAAGCCATTAAGGTAAGAAGCACAGCATTCGAAGTATCCAAGCTTATTTTTTAAATATGTCATATTCCTGCAAATGTCCCAACAGTGCCAATAGATTTTTGAGCACCATTGAGCCGGCCCAGCTTGTGGGCAGACGGGACTGAAGGGAAATCAAAGACGTTGCGTCTGGCAGGTCGCGGTCCCAATCCAGCAGAAGCTTGGCACCCTGAGACCCTCTCCACTCCCAGAGGGTTTCGACGACGGTACTCCCTCCATTTGAGAGCCTGAGGAGAGAGGTGGTGTGCTGTTGTGGGGGGGTGTCAGGGTTGCAATAATGGGGTCAGGTTATGGTTAAAAGGATGGTTTGTTGACAAGATGGATGGAAATGATATGCAGGAGTAAAGCAGAAGGGAACATGGAAAATGTGAAGGGAGGACAGGAAAAACATTGAAGTCCATGCATGAAGGGAGAGAAGAAAGAGAAAAAGAGAACAGTAAGAATCTAAAGGAGCTTCTTTTTAAACAGTAAATCAACACTGAACCGCACACAGCCTGCAGATTTTTTAACTGTCTGTACAAAACCTGTTGCATGATTCAGAAATGAAGAGGCTGACAGATGAAAGAAAATGTTAAGTCATGGAAAACGAAAGAAAGACGGCCTCAGCCACAAAGTGAAGTGTGAACAATACGAAAACAATCTCCTGTGAAACTCCAGCAGAAAAATTATATCAAGCGTGTGCATAAAAATATCCCCTTTTTAAAAAATGGTACCTGATTGTGCTCAGCTTTTTTAAAACACAGCAGGATTTTCTCATGAGAGATTAAATGAATAGCCTTTTACGGTCTATTAATGATCTATTTATGGACCTACCATTATGTGTCCGGGCTGCATGTCCTTTGTTTCCCTCCCCATGTTTTGCAGAGTCCAGGCAGCCCAGTGGGCTCAGATTGTCACTATGTAGTGCTGGTAAGCTCGGCAGACCTCCACGGTGGAAACAGTGTCCCTGCACTGCTGGCAGCATTGGTGGCACCGCCCCTCTCTTCACCCCCAGTGATGAAGGAGGAGGAGTAGGGGGTAATGGAGCTGATGCCCCTCCCTGTTTTACCATCGGTGGGCTGTGCAGGGGGCCGAGGCCCGCTGAAAGCGGGCAGGAGAGGCTGTGTGTTGGCTTAGGGCTGGGGGTGCAGGTGGAACAGGTCCCGGAGCTGGGTGCCCCCAGGAGCCGGACCGGGGAGTAGCTCCCAAGAGGCGAAGGCCTAACTGATCCAGGAGGAGGAGCTGTTATGGTGAGAGAACCATGGAAGCTGTGGACTTTCTCAGCTGCATCTTCACTGTCCTCCCCAACCGGACCTCCGGAGCCAGAACCAGACCCAGACCCAGACCCAGAGCCCAAGCTGGAGCGGCCCTGCATGCTAGAGATGTAGCCTGTGAGCAGGGGAGCCAGGGGCTTGGGCTGGGGGGCTTTAGATGCAAACTGGTGGTGGAAGGTAAAGGGCTGGATGGGAAGGGTGGTGGGCCGCTGGTCCTTACTGTAGCGCACCACCGCTGGGCGGCTTTCTGCAGAACTCGAGAGACCACCTGGAGGAGTGCAAGAAGAGCAGGGGGAACGGATGGAAGAAAAAAAAAACCACAAAGCAAGCTGGTTAGATCTTGTATGGTGCAAAAAAATAATACAATAGAAAATAGAAATTTTTGCTCTGACTGCAACATTAAGCAAAGAAATATATAAAATCCAGACTCAAAACTGAACCTAAAGGACTCTTAATCTGTCGAACATATGCAGGAATCTCACTGCGTGTGTTTGTGTGCTCTTTGTCATTCATCCAACCTACTGAAATTTGTTCGATGTATTGCTGAGTAAATGTAGCACCAAGTTTTAGGTAATTTGGTCGAATGGTTTTCATATTTTGTCTATAAATGCCTTCTGTCTGTCCTCGAGGCAGATTAAAAGCTCCTCTCTGTTACACTATCACAACTACCAGCTGCCTCTGCGGCGGGCTTTTAGGGAACAATTACAAAAAGAACGATTAGCTCTGCTTACTTCATGCACTGTTCTCAATGAGCAGCAGATATGCTAACATTCACTAACTGTATCCTCATAGTTATCCTCTTTTCAAAACAATAACATCATGTGTGCATCTGTTAGCTATCGCATCAGCTGACTGCATGCCTTTGGAGGCATTTAGGGGACATGTTTAAGTTCCAGCAATAACCTGGGTAAAGCCCCATGCTCACATAAAGTCGTTCTTTTGTTACGCATTACTTTGTAGCTGAGTGCTGATTTACAATAATGAACATCCAGAGCTCCCGTTCCATTGTTAAGTGTCTAATGTGTTTACCAAGCTGCCATATGTCCCAAACACATACTTTACTCCTGTTCATACGCTCTTTATTAATATGCTACAACCACCGCGTCATCACCCAGCGACGTTCTCTGAGCTCTCCTGTTTGCAGCCTTGTGCACTGCGCTAAAAAACAAAACAAAACAAAAAGCACTGATCGCGCACATTTGGACACCAATTTACAGTATATATGTACGTGTAATTTTAGTTTCGTCATGTTTTCTTGATCAGAAAGTACAGTAAAAATCGCCTAAGTTGGATTCAAATGGCCCATCGGATTTCGTCCGACTTCTAAAAAAAATCCGTCTTATGTGTAAGTTGGATAAAATTTAATTCTTCAAATATCAGCAAGAGTCTGGGGTCTAATATCGCATTTCACGGGAATAGATTTCCGCTTCATCCCTGGATTTCCATCGTGGCATTTTTAGCAGTAGTTAATTGGCTGTAACTTCATTATTTTGGGGCTAATGATGTGGTTTAGCTATCAAAAGTATCTTTTTCCATCCTCAAATGCACAGGTTGCAGATATAATTGGAAAGAATGTGTTTTTGGTAACATACCAACTCTTTAAATTCTTCCCTCAAAGTTAAGAGAAGTTTAACTCAGTACCTGCCAAACGTAAGTTACTTATATTTATTTTTTACTGTGGATCTCCTTTTGATTCCTCAGTTAAGATTTTTGTGCATAAAAAGAACCTTATCACGAACTCACAAAACTCCCCACACTGTCCCAATCAACGGGCTAAAACTAAAAGTCAATAAATGTACAAAAATTTAAACAACACAAATATTCACGCACACACAAAAAAAAGTCACTACAGGCAGACTGACAAGTTGATTCAAGCTGAAACGATCGGCGGATTAAACTGCACAAACTGAAACCGTAACACACCAGAAAACTGCTCAGTCATAAAACTCAACAGCTCTTATCACAGGCAACCACACCGCTGTTAGAGACACTGCTCTGACAGGCCCACACACACACACTCGCATAACCACACAAAGGCACACAGACTAAACCTGAACAAAGGTGACACACCAGCGAGGAGAAGCCTTTTTCTGCAATGTGTGTGTCTGTGTGTGTGCTCCCTGATCCAGCGCTCAGTGTGACAGACAGTGGAGTGTGTGACGTCACCAGTGTTGCGCAAGCTGTTTGTCACCCAAGGGCGATACCACCACCGCCACCTGATACGAGTGCAGTGATGTTTCTTAGCCACAGAGGGCGACAATGAGCTGCTGTAGAAACCATGAAGAAGGGAGGGAGGAGTGAGAGGGCTGCACACCCAGCAGGCCTCAGCTCCCAGTGGGGATGGAGAAGAGAGACACTCATTCTCTGCGTCTGCTCTGTCATCCCTCTAATTGGACATTTTTTCCCCCCCCATTTCTTTTCTCTTCCCCCTCCTCACTAACTCGCCTCTCCTCATTTTCATCAGCTTCTTCTCTGCCCGACTTTTCTGCAGCTCTTCTCCTCTTTCACAGATGAATCCATTCAGCAGCCGAAGCTTTTCCTTTGCAGCTCCGTGCTTTATGTTAGCATCATTAGCGAGCGAGCCTTCTCCCAGAGGCTTTGAACGAGGCCTGTACTGTATGCTGCGGTGAAACAACACAGCTGACTGAAGTGAAGTCTAATGAATAATATATATGCTGAGATTCTGCACAGCCTCTCATTACAGCCTTAAATTATCATGCCCTTTATGGATACAGTGTTACAAACTGAGTAGGGAACATGCCTGTTCTTTGGCACGGCCCATTTCTTTAAATCTCTTTACCAAATTTCTCCTTGCCTTCTAAATTATCGGTACATCCTTGGTTCCACTTCCCAGTCAAACTTTGGTCGAAGGGCGAACCATTTTTGATTTTTAATACTTTGATCTATACTCAGTAAATCTGGTGGGTGATGCTCTTTTGTTCTAGGTTGTTCCCACATGTAGTCTGAAGAAAGAAAGCCTGTACATTCAGAAGCAGTATCTGTTAAATAACCTCTACTTCACTATAGTGTATGTAAAAATCTACAGGAAATATACTAATTACACCCTCAAGTGATGATGGGGTTTAGTATTATGGTTTAGCTGCAGATAATTAACAGAAAATCTGTCCATCCATCCATCCATCCATTTGCTTCTGCTCATCCTGTTCAGGGCCGCGGGGGGGCTGGAGCCTATGCCAGCTGTCATAGGGCGAGAGGCAGGGTACACCCTGAACAGGTCGCCAGCCTGTCGCAGGGCTAACACAGAGACACGAACAACCTTTCACATTCACGCTCTCATTCATACCTATGGGCAATTTAGTGTAGCCAATTAACCTAACCCCAGTAAGGTTCCAAAGAAAATCTGTGAGTCTGCAAATTATTAGAATCCCTTTGATATGTCTGAATGTTTCTGTATCACTGTTGCATGCTCTGGTGCGAAAAGGTAGCACGTATGCAGCCCCTCAGGAACCATGAGAGCGTTTCTCTTTAATTTCAAGAAACCTTAATATGAAACCTGTCCCTCTGACACGCGTAAGCAGTGCTTTATTAAAAATAACTAGCTAACTGAAGAGTTTTTTGTTTGCTGTTAAAGTAATTATTAAAAGATCATCTGAATTCAAATTAAAAAGATTTTTCTCCCTGATATACGTGCACGTATGAAGCGATCATACAATCAGAACTAAAAAAATGTGCGCATAAATGATAACTGCTTATTCAGATTTTCATATACGCGTTTGTTGAGTACTCAAAATTACCCACAAATCACACGCATTTTTGACACATTTGAGACTAATTTCTCTCCATACTCCAGCCTGTCTACAGCTATGAAAGGCGACAGCTGGGGCTTCCTGGGATATCACTCTCCCAGTGCACTCAGTCCTTACCCTCCCTGGTTTTATTCCAAAGGAATTCCAAGCATGTGTTTGTGTGTTTACCTAACCAGACAAACAGCAAGCAGCTGAGACTGAGCTGACGGTGGTCACTGTTCCAGATGCCGTCTCAGTCCAACACAGTGTTTGTGCGGCTCATGGCTTTGGAGACTGTTAGACTTTTTAAAGTTGTCTTGAGCAGTAGTTCTCCCGGCTTGTCTTTCTTGGGACATTGGCTTCTTTTTCACTCATTTTCAGTCAGTTCGTTTTAGGAAGAATGTTTGTTTTTTGGTTTGTTAAGGCACTTAATACTCACCTAACTCATCTACATCTACAACAGCAGCTTAAAGTCATGTCCTTAAGAAATCCAGCAAAGACCTGAGCAGGACCTGAAAGATGTATCTGGCTCTTCAGCTGATCCATCGACTGATCATTGAAGCCTCATCAGAAATGGTCTCAGTGGAAAGGTGGCTGTCAAGAAGGCATTCTTAAGGGAGGCAAATGGGAAGAAACGGCTGGATTGAACTGAACTGAAAATCCGTGGCAACAGGTCTAATGGAGCGATGAATCCAGAGAGGTCCAACAGTGAGCATCTACAGCCATCTATAAAACACGATGGAGGCTCTGTCATGGTTTGGGGCCGCATTTCAGCCAGCGGCGTTGGGGACTTTGTCAAAATTGATGGAATTATGAACACAGGGAAGTACCATGAGAGATTTAATCCATCAACGGCTTAATTTTTCAGCATGACAATGATCCCAAACAAACCGCCAATTCTGTAAAAGCTGGATAGAAAACACACAGTGAAACACCATCAGTCATGGACTGGCCTCCCCAGAGCTCGGACCTCAGTATTATTTAAGCTGTGTGGGATCATCCAGACATAGCTGACATCCAAAGAAGAGCTTTGAACGTCCTTCTAGAAGCCTGGAGATCTAATCCTGAAGAACGCTTCAAGAAATTACAGGAAAGCTGCTCAGGCAGTGTTACAATAAACGTGGTCATAACAAATGTTGACTCTCATGACTCTGTTATTGCCTTATACACTGTATTTCCATTTATGTTTGGACATTTCAATAAACTGTCTCACCTGTTTCTCATTTTCCTTGCAAAACATACAGAAATGAGGGGTGACTCAAAACATTTGCACAGTATATGCTCAACAGCTCTACTTGGTTTTATTTATCCACTAATTAATTATACATGGAGTAGTTCTTTTGATGATGCAGCTATTTAACTTTTTACTACTTTAGTTCATCTGTGTACACCTAATTATACAGTACTGAGTGCTTTTATGAATTCCAAACAAATGGTTTTTTTTCCTCCTGAATTAATCTGTAAAAATTAGATACTAATTAAGCCAAAAAACTCCACACGTACTTCTAATAACCAGCATATTGTATTAAATGCATTAAATGAAGCAGAATTGCAACAACAGGACTGCAGTGGCATCTTGCTTAGTCATGACTGACTCCACTGACTAGTTGAGAAGGTGATGTGTGTAGCATTTTAACTTCAACAAGCCAAAAAATGATCTGACATCATTATAAGTCCCATTTCTCACATTTCTGAACGCTGGAAGATAACCACATGTTATAAACGGAGGCTCGTGCTGAGCTTTCTGAGAACAACTTTCAGCAAATAAATGTTTGACAGAGAGCTGGCAAAGAGGAATGACACAAACATGGACAGATATGTAAATATGCAAGCCACACACACACACACACACACACACACACACACACACACACACACACACACAGTAACTGATGCAGAGCTCAGTGGGGGGAGTTTCTCTGCATCTTTCTCTCCTCTCTCACCTGTTTGTTATTCTGAACACATTCGCCCCACTTCAACCCTTCATTCCATCTAAAGCAGAGGGCACGCACAGACACACACACACACACACACACCTCAAAACAGAATTGCGCACACGTAGATAACACAAAAGGAACTTCATACAGAACCCCCCCAAAACCCTCCCAACAAAATATCTGTCCACATCTGGGGGATGCAATAAGTTTCCCTCAACATGTTCTTGTATTTGATGTTAAAATTTTAATGTGAGCATATTTATAATTGATGAAAGTTTCTAAGATGTTTAAAGAACAGCTGTCTCCTTCTTTACCTTTTGATAAAACTCACAGATCACATGACTCATCCCTTAATTATGCTGCTATTGGCTCAGGCTGCTGACGGACTTGCGATGATTCACTGAGCACTTCACTCCTCTTCATTGTGTTTATATGCCACTTTAACTTTTGTCTGGCCAAATATTTTCCTCAGGAGTTTGTAGAGACCAAACTAGCTAATATCTGGCTTCCATTCATCAGGCGGACAGAGAGAGAACCCCAAATGTGCTACAGATGGATGCAGATTACAGCCAAAAAAAGAGTTAAAGCAGTTTTACACAGTTGTGCAGTATAAGAGGTGGCATACCTTCTGCCTTGGCCCGGGTTTCTCTCGCCCCTTCCAGGTGTCGCTCTATACTGCCTTGACTGTAGCATCTGGTAAAGGGAACGGGCGACAGGGCCTGACTGTCAGCCTCGACACATTGCTCCAGGATCGGAGAAAAATCCACAGAGGAGTGCGAGTGGGAGGAGATGGCGTCTGCAGCTGCCTTCACTGAGGGCGATCCACCTGTTCCTCCATTTCTCCGTTTGCTTCTAGCGATCTCTGCGAAGGAGGTTACCCTTGGAGGAGGAGGCGAGGCCGGGGCAGCGCCCTCGCTGAGCCGGACGGGGCAGCTCAGCATACGCTCTAGTGAGCCGAGCCGTGGCGACGGAGACTTGTCCAGGTTGCGATCGTAGCTCCGAGAACGTGGACGGCTTCCGGTGGATGCTCCACCTCCAATAACACCGCGACCAGACATAGGAGGAGAAATGTTGACATACACCTGGCCTTCAATCACAGCAGGAGCAGCTTTAGCTCCGCTAGCTCCCTGCTGGTTCTTCTTCTTCTCTTCATCCTCCTCCTCCTCATCATCATCATCCCGCTGAATAAAGAGGAATAAGAAAAGACCGAAAGTCAAATTTTTTTGCAGGAGATTATAAAACAAAACACATTTCTAGCTGTGGTTAAGAGGTCAAATGAAAAACAAACCAAAGGCTTAAACTGACTTTAATCCAGATTTGCTCTGACACAGTGGCACCGTTACCGACTGATATTAATACCTTCAGCTCTACATAAGTGCTAAAATAATCCTGGGACACGAGCAGATAACTGCAGACAGTGGGTGCGGGCTAAAAGAAGCCAGGGGCAGATTAATACCAGTGTCAGGGCTGTTTGAGGTTCAGGGTTATTGTCACAGGGCCTTCAGCTTCATTTACAGTTTTGTAGCTATTTATGCCCCCCCATTTTCATTTTCAGAGAACTTAAATCGGAAACATTCTTTCTCTTTATTATTACATCATCAGGTAAATGTCCGCACATTTGAAAAGTGATGAAGCAGAGCTGTTAGGATTAGGTCTGGGTGATTCTGGCTTCTAATATTTTTTTAAACTAAATATCTGAGATAGAACTATTATTCTTTTTCATTACAAAACATTTCTTATTTTTCATAGTGTTGTGCATCACCGTCCAGCCAATTCAGAGTGATTCATAATCAAGTGATAATAAAACAAAGCTAAAGACATGTGATTATTGGCTGAATCATTTTCAACCATTGCCAATATGACATCTCCGTTTTGTTAGTGATGCATTTTTACGCCACAAAATATCTGATGAACTTTATCCCTCTGGTCACATGTCTAGTGGACTGCAGGATTCTCCACTCACCCTAGTTGACTCTCCCTCTTCATCCTCTTCCTCCACTCCCTCCTCACGAGCTTGCTGCCTGAAGAGGAAGTACTCACTCGGCTGAGTTGGGGTGGGGCTGCCTTTGCTGTGCTCATCTGAGCAGCTGTTAACTGAGGAGCCTGCGGGACTCGGGGACGACTGGGATGAAAGGTCACATGTGACCAGTTTGTAGTAGTTCTGGGTGGCGACAACCAGGCGTGCCTGACTCTGGAGACAGGAAGCAAGATCACCAGAGGACCCTACATGAGGAGGGTGGAAGGAGTTGCAGTTGGCATCGAGGTCAAGAACTCCCTGGTGTTCCACGGAGCAGGAACAGGTGGAGGAGGAGGACAGGTGCGGTTCACGGATGAGCGGGAATGTGTTTCCAAGTTGCTGAGATAAGGGAGGTTCAGTTGGTGAAGTGTGAAGGTCCAAATAGAAAGCTCCTCCATTTGAGTCTCGGTTTCCTGGCAGATCAGAAGCAGACGAGGTGCAGGAGTGGTCGGTGGAGCTGTTGAGGTTGGTGGGACCAGAGACTGGTGGCTTCTCTGGCACACTGTTGTTCATCTTGTTGTAGATGGCGCTGAAGTTGACAAGCACACCATCGGAGCTGTTGCAAGAGGAGTCGCTGCCGTAGCCTTGCTGGCACTCTGAGAAAGGCTCGGAGAAGCCTTCGGGGAAGTGCCGAGGGTAATTCTGGGAGAGAGTGCAGCAGGAGCAGTGCTGGGTGGAAGAGCTGGAAGAGTAGGAGCCCGTTTTGCTGCTTCTCCCACACCTCATCGGATGATCTTCATCTTCTTCATCGTCATCCCCCCAGTCTTGATCCCCACAGTCCATTGACATGTTGGAGCCGCTGCTTCCATGGCGCCGTTGGCTGTTAAGGTCCAAGATGTCGAGGTCCTCTAGGTGGTTAGAAAGATCCGAGGCTCCACCTCTCAGGGACTCCCGACTGCTTCCTCCCACTGAGCTGTGAAGGAGAAAGGGCTCAGAAGCAAAGCCAAGGTCATGTAAATGAAAGGGAGCTAATCCGTCATCGAGTGCAGAGTTAGTGTCACTGTGAAGGTGAAAAGAGGAGTCTTCAAGGTAACCACTGAGGTTGTCACCGTCATCTTCCTCCCCTTCATCATCCTCATCATCTTCGGTATTCAGCAGGAATGGATTATGACGCAATGGATTCCTGCTCCTCGGTTTGGCTCTGGGTAATGTGTGTGCTGTAATCAGCTGGTCCTCTGAATTGCTCGAGGTAAATGATGAATCATCACTGGCTGTGCTGCCGCCTCTCCCGCCACCCTTTCGCTCTCTTCCTCCATTGTGGGAGGACCAGGACCCACTAGAGGTCTGGATCAGGCTGCTGTAGAGCAGAGCTTCTCTCTGGAGGATGTCTCTCTCAGGAAGGGAAGTGGTGCGACTCAAGCCCAGGTTCTCTGGTGGGCTAAAAGGGTTGCTCCTCTTCATTGAGCTCCCACAACCACCTTGCCGCCCACCTGACACCTGACAATGCACCAGGGGAATGTGATGCACAATCAGCGTCTCACCAGACAGTTTAGGAGGGCTGTCCATGGTCTAAGAGGAGGGAAGGTGGGACTGGAGCTGCAGCAACTGAACGGGGCCCTGTATGGGTGAGGGGCAAGGCTGAAACGGGGTGTGCTGACAGTTGTATTCACACTCTGTTTGCTGGGCCTCTCTCTGCAGGGCTGCCAGGTATTTGGAAGGAGAGGTTAGGGAAGTCTACACCGTGGTCAGAGTGATACATCTGGAAAACACAAAGAGACACGGAGAGAAAAGAGGTTATAAAAGCAGGCAAATACACGCACACACACACACACACACATGCAGACTTGAGGCTACAAGGTTGTAAAAAATTGTGCAGAGTCCATGAAATAGAAAGAAGGGGATCCATAAAGTAATAAGAGCTTTCTGGACCACAGCTAACTGTTTTTCAGCTTATTTCTTGTTCTACTGGTGTTTGGTGTTCACATTAAATATGGGCCATACAAAAGTACAGAACAGAGTTTTTCAGTTAGTATAGGCAGGCAGTTAGGTTATTAGGACTTCGTGGACTATGCATTGCAGCCACCTGCATGTTTTCTTGCTTGCAGCTCCACCAATATTCATGGTGATATTCTATCCTTATCTCCTTATCCAGCAGATGCTCCCAGACATTCAGCTCCTCTATAATGTGACAGAGGAATCAACTTCTAGTACAAAGATGTTCCTTCTTTCTTAATCAATTTCTTGGCCAATTGGTTGAAATAAAATTCATCTTCCTCGAAAACCCACTGATGAGCTCTCAGTTCGAGTTAAAACACGATTTCATTTTCTTTCAGGAGAACACTCATCAGTGTCTTGAGATGAGAGTCTTCACCTGGCCTTTCCAAATTGTACTTCAGTACTCTCAGGTATCATGATTCTCAGATTAATAAATGAACTAAATGTGGCTTAATTAGGTGGAGACGCTTAGCCCTTGCTATTAGTAGTACAGAAATAAATAAAAAAAATCTGTAAATTGAAGGTGCTGTGCAGTATAAGTACAGTGAATCAAATGACTCAAACCACAGGATCATACACTTCACAAAGCCTCTCCAGTGAAAGCAGTGACCGAAGCTTTCATTTTCCAACGCAAACAAGAGTTTTCATGAACTCCTGAAAAACTGGAGATCCAGGGTTCACTTTTTAAGTGAAAATATCCACCCAACAACAGGAAGCTCCTCGGCAGCTAGCTGCACAGCTAACTTAGCCCACGCTCTGAGCTAACACTATGCTAAAACTGTAATTTATGGAGTAACTCATGAAACAAAAGCGACAGATGGGGTGTTTATTTGCTCTCATGTCACTTTTTTGTGGTAAAGTGTGGCCTAAACTCACCTAGCTTTTTTTGATAAATTTGCCTGATAAAATAATGGATATAATTTAATAAACTGTAAGACGACTGCATGACAACAATGTGTAAGAAGGTCTGCAATAGTGTTTCCTTGTTTGGGCTGATTCTGGTTCAAATGTTGATGGCTGAACTTGGGGATTTGTCGGGACATGTTACTGCCCAGTGGGCATGTCTTGCTCTCCCTTCAGCCTCAGGTACCACCCGTTGTGCAGCTGACTGTACTCAGCAATTAGGACGGGAGTACTTAAGCCCAGGCAGAGGGGAGCCAGAGTGCCTCTGCAGTCTGACGCTGTGTGTTTTTGGCTGTTTAATCCGCTCAGTGGAGAAGAGGGTGTTTTAGATCATTTACCTTTTTCATGTAGTCTTTTATTTTGAGATCAACTTCTAGGTTTTGTTGTTTCTTTCTTTTGATAGCGATAGCAGCTCATCTGTTTCTTTTAGTTTAATTGATAAAAAACAAACAAACGAATAAAAACTTTCTGTTAACAGCTTCTGTTACACCCTCTCAGGGGAAGGTGACAGGGTTATACAGGAGCTATATTTATAGGATCTGGAGGTTAAAAACTGCACAGATGTTCACAGTTTTAGTCCCTAATGTGGGTTTTATTCAAAAACAGTGGATGCTCACCTAATGCAACTCAAAAAGCATCTTTCATGGCAACCAAACTTGTTAAAAATGGAGGTGACCAAGAGAAAGCAGAGGTCGTCCTCATGACATCACCTGACTTTAAAAAGCCCCTCTGGAGCTAAAAAAAAGACTGAAGCTTCCACCCACCATCAATAAGTGTCCCTAAACATTTTATAAACTTAACTAGTATAAAGTAACTCTATTATAAACAGCTTCAGCAACAGCAGAGAATTAGAACCAAGTTTCAGTACAGTGAGCAGGTTGAGTCATCACGGCATGAAGTGGAAACAGTGAGAGCCAGTAACACACCGAGCAGCTGACTCTTAAACAGGACTATGATCTCATCCTTATTCACATCACACCCTAAATAACAGACACAGGATAGAGCCAGCATTTCCTTCATCTTCCTCTGTCCCTGTACATTAAATGACCGAACGTCCACCAAGTCCTCACATCGTCGTGCTGTAAGATCATATTTGTTGATGTATAAACACATTTAGCCGGCATCCAATTTATGCTTAAATAAGGGAAAAGCTCTCCAACAGTTTGTGTATGATTACTTGTTTTTGAAAATTATGCACTTTCTGCAACTGCGTCAAGTCTGTCAGCTTTCAGTTTCAGGTGCAGCGAGTTAAAGGTGCTTTTATATGTCAGAACTCCCAAATTAGGTGCTATTATAGCAAATGACATGAAAATTGATAGCTTCTTTCTCATGCTAGTCTCGTTGCACTGTTAGGAGCAGTTTCCGTTATGACGGAGCTGAAAGTCATTTTTATCCATCAGCTTTCTCCCGACTCCCTTTGCTAAAATTACATGGACCTGCTGTTTGCAAAGACAACATTTCACACGAGCTTTAATGCTCATTTAGGAGACGCGGGAAAGCTTCCCCACCTTTTGTTTGTTTGTTTGTTTTTACATCTAGCTTAAGCAATTATTCATAAACCACCTTTTTATCCTTTCTATAGTCGTGTCCAGACTCTGTTGCTAAGGCTACTGGACAAGCTCAGTGTCTACTGACTACCCTGCCAAACTCAAACTAATCAAGTTTGGCTTTTAAATGAATTTAATTATTGTGATGTCTGACTTCCAGTCAAGTAACTACACGAGCTGGATTAGCACTGAGAGTTTGCTGGTGCGCCGGCTTAGGACCTGGGCAGGAAAAGTGCTGGTTAAGACGATGCCTTTATTACACCTGCCCAATAAAACATAATCCCAGACAACGTCAGCAGATTAAAGGCTAATGTTAATGTGCAATTCAATTTTACAACCACACTTGCTATACAAGTGTGGTTGTGACTTAAGAGGTGGGAAATCAGATATGAAGATGAAAGCAAAAGCCGCATCAAAACTGTAAACTTTCAGCACATTTGAAAGCTGCAGCGCTTCAGATTCACACGGATAAGAATATGCAGACACAAATGCTGATGAGACCTTTCTGAGCACAATTACGAGCAGGTGCAGTGAAGGCGTCTTCATCAGTTCTACTGCCAAAGGAAACAGAAAGGCCAAATGAGGCGGCGCACATCAGCTACGCGTTAGCACAGCGAGGCAGGTTTACTCTGTGGCGCTGGCACAACTGCACAGATGACCTTTTAAACAGAGAATGGAGCGGTATTTGCTGTCAGGATGGACTCAGCTTTCACCTCAAGTGGAGCTTAACCTTTTTATCTCAAAGCTGTGAACAAAGAGGTGATGGGTTCCCACTAACCCCTGGTGCAGGTATAAATGATGACATTTTATTAACTTTGACAAATACTGACTTTTCTTAGTATCTTGAATTGATAAATTATAAAAGGAAGGAAACTATTATTCGTCACAGAGTGAGAAACACAATGAATGTGTATTTTGCACCTGCCCTGCTTGAAGGCACCTTTTAAGAGACAGTGAAGGCTGGAAAAGACTTTAAATTCCTTTTGGGAGTGTAGATTCTTCTTCACCAGTAAACAAGCAGCACACATCAACGTCCACATTCCCTACACCTTCACAGCACGTCGAAATCACAGCAAGGATACTGAGTGGAGTCCGAACAGTTTCCAATAGAAAAGTGCATTTTGGATTATTTATGTGGTGAGCCTCACAGAAAGCCTGATTATTCACTACTACTACTTTCAGGAATGTGATGTCAGGAAGCAGAAATCCCGTTGTTACTCAACAGCAAAGAAGACACATGAGTAGAAACCTGACTGCAATAAAGAATAATGCTAATCTTCTTCCACGGTTATTCTCTTTAAGTCTTATATAAAACATAAATATTAAAAACAAACACTGATTCAGAACAGAAGTGTTTAGGACAGCACAGAACCTGCCCCGCATCAATATATCAATGTTTACATAAAGCTCCACATATCTTACTTTCTGCACTCTGCAGATGATGTACATACCCGGTCCAAAAACCTCTTTTAGCGTATCTGAGCCTGTCGATGGCTCTTCTTGTTAGCGCAGTCACATTAATGACTTTACGCTCAGCCACTTAAAATTGCCGCTCCCTCCTTCTTCTGGGCGTATCTACTTCCCAGCAAACCGCACCCCTTTACCTCAATTACAGAGTGTCACCAAGAGATGGCGCTTTCTTCACAAAAACTTTGACTTCTGTGATTCACAAATGTTTTGTTAACATTTCATGCTGAAGTATTTTCACTGTCTAAAACAAAGCTACAACCACCGGTGGAACAAGTTTGGAAAATCTAAAATAGATGGATACATTTTTAGTCAGTATGACCTTTGAAACAAACATTCTTTTCATCAATATTATTTCAGCAAATCTAATAACTAAGTAATTTAATAAATAGGTTAAAAAAAAAGTAGCACTGCGCTGAGCGATCTAAGCTTTCTTCCTTTTCAGTCTCCTGTTAGAAGCTCCATGAACGCAGCTTCAAGCTGCACTGTTATTAATTCTTAAATTATTTTAAAAGCTACCTGTAGCTTATAACGTGTCATCGGCATTAATGTGAACACCCATCGCCTCCTCCTGCTTCTGCTGCCTGGTGTCGAACCTGATTTGCATGACAGTATTGTCCCAACGGTCCTTCCACCATCAGACAGATGTGCGTTCTCAGAAATGTGTACTGAAAATAAACTTGATTGATACTCATGAATCCGGCTTTTTGGAATACAGTTTTTTTTTTTTTAAAGACACTTAAAAATGAACTCAATTACTCAAAAAGGCACTCATCATAGAGTGATGAGCACAAATCGGAAATTTCTGTTCAAATTATCGATGTGTATGGAGGAGACCAGGAGGGAGGTGCAACAGTGAGCGTCTACAGCTGTCACAGTGCAGGTTCTGTCATGGTTTGGGGCTGCATTTCAGCCAGTGGTGCTGAGATCTTGTCAAAAATCATTTATCAGCACAGAAAAGTCTCAAACACGCTGGCAATGCAGTAAAAGCATGCCTGGATAGAAAAACACACAATGGAACACTATCAGTCATGGATCGGCCTCCCCAGAGCCCAGACTTCAACTGAAGCAGTGTGGGATCATCCTGACAGTGAATGCAACAAAAGGCAGAAACATCCAAAGAAGAGCTTTGGATGACCTTCAAGAAGCCTGGAGAACTGTTCCTGAAGACTGCTTCAGAAATTACAGGCTGTGTTGAAGAATAAAGGAGGTCATACCAAATACTGACTTTCAGGCTCTATTTTGAACCTTATAAACTGCATTCATGAATGTTTCCATAAATGGCTGCACCTGTTTCCTGTAAAATATAAAGAAATTAGAGATTTTGGCAGAGTACTGAACCACCAAATTAAAGTGAATTAGACCAGTGCTGACTTTATGGAGGTGGGGGCAGGGAAACGGTCTGTGTGATGTAAATGTGGCTGAGAGCAAAGCTCGTGGTGCTTTCCAGAAAACAGGACGTTTGAAGACCGCCAATAAAATGCCAGTTAGACCACTTTGTGAATTCTGTAAATTTAAGGTTTTCCAACTTCACATTCAATTTTTGGTGGTTTATATTTTGCTGTTGATACGCAGTATTAATATGTTGTATCCAAAGATGCAGACACTTTTCCTTTTTTTTTGAGCGCCGCTTTCAGAGCGTGTAATTTTAATTTACAGAAAAAGACAAAGTGGTTTGTAGCATGCAGTTTACTACATTTTAAAATTATGCAGTCCATAAATTATTTGTAAAACTGGTGATGGAACATCTATGTGTGCTTATTTATTCATTCATCGGGTTATTCAGATCCAACACGAACTCTCTCCTACCTGTCAGCATACGCAGTTTTTGTACCTATAAATAAATAAATAAAATAATACTGCAGTATTCGGCTGGAAACTGTTGTGGAACACGTGCCTGTTGTTGCTTTGGTTCGCTTTCACAGCGGCGTGAGTCGCTCTGACTGTTAATTTGGAGAGCAGGTGTTGTGCCAAAAAGTGATCGTCTGCCATAAAGTGATTCCGATGTTTCTGTGTGTTTTTATGTGTAATGTCTTTGCTTATATTGGTAAATAGAGTGCAGTCAGCATGATTTATGACGGGCTTTTATATAAAATGAAGAAATAACCTGTTTTTTCAACAATCTTTAGGAGTCTGTGTTATTGTACCTACATTATAATCAATCCACTTTTTGGCCACTTCAAATATCTTTATAGAATTGCGATGTTATATTTGTTGTGATTCCTGCAGCCTTCTGAGACAGATTTCTGTTTAAAAAAAGACATTTTTTCACATCAGTGACAGTTTTTACCTTTATAAAAAATATATATATATATAAAAGTCACTCTGCCAAAAACTGATTGCAGCTTCTATGTTGTGACCTCAAAATGACCTCATTTATGAGAGATATGTTTGACACGTTTCACAGATTATAGGTCAACAAGTCACTTACAGCTGTTTAAATACAGGCGATCATTTTTTGGCAAATACCGGAAATCGCTTTTTGGCACAACACCGGCACGTCAGCGGCACGGGATTATTGCCATAGTTGTAAGAGCCAAATCTTTGGGTCCCTCCCCTAAAGTAGCTTTTCACTGAGTCTTTCTGCCATGTTTCTTTAGAGCAGAGTACGCACAGTGTTGTTGCGCAATCCTGCTCCTCTCTGTCGTATAAATGCGCCGTTCACTGACAGAACCCAGCAATAATCAATTCATGTTTACACTTCAAATTTACTTTTTGTTTAAAAACCAGCCAATGATCGGCCACGGACCCACCAAGGTCCCGTCACGGATCGGCCGGCCATTTTAAGTGGCTTCATCTGTGGACTGGAGGCGAGGGTGGGAAAGCAAATTGGGTTGTAAGAGATTAGCTGTGTGGTCGGGCGGGCGTGATTGTTTAATCTGTCTTCAGATGAGACAGATGCATGAATCTGAATACTGTGAATTCTTGTGAAGATGATGAGCTTTATAGCTGCTCATTAAACAGCCTGTGTGAGTTCTGACCTGCTCGTGTGAGAAATTCATTCTTCAAGCAGATGTGTCGGTCAGTGTTTGTTTTTTCCCCACAGAAGATCAGTTTTTATTCATTGCAGTGACTGTTTCCTGTTGTCTTCCAATTTAATCAACTTTTCTGTAGCTTTTTTTTTTGTCAAAAGTGGGTAAATTATTACCGGCAATGTTTTGTTTAGTTTTTTTAAACTAATTTTGCCACCTTTTGGACTTGTTTTTGCTCCCAAAGTTAAGCCATGGGACCATCTCCATGAGGCGAAGCCAGTGCCCACTGTAGCAGTTTTCCCTCACTGACCTCAGTACATCAGACTGGGGCCTTGTATATTAATCTGGTCCCTGAGTTAAAAAAACAAAAAAACAAAAGAAATTTTGAATTACTTTACATACTGCTGGGTATCTTAATCAATAATAATACTGCATATGTTATTAGTCCAATTATATTTTCTATTAATAATCTAAAGGTGCAAAGTAATTAGTAAGCAAAGCTTTAAAATAAATGCAGTGGAGTAAATGCTCTCTCTGTTTGGACCTGTTTGTGAGCTGCGACTGCCTCTTTGCTGTTAGAGGCTGCAGTGTGACCTTAAATGACACCTGTGATGACACAGTCAGCTTCACTATTGTTTTATTATCACTTTTGTTGAGGCTGCTTGTAATACTGAATACCTATAATACTTTTACATGACCCTAAAGACCATAAAGTCCACAGACATCTATATTTAGTTCCAAGTGCATGTAAAACATAGCCATCACCTTTATACTGTGTTTTCCATGATACAAAAAGCAGTCCTGTGAAAATACTGACTGCATGAACAGCACAAAGGGGTCAGCAGCTGGTCAGTTAACCTGCCCTTCATCTTCTGCTCTGTTTGTGCAACATGACAGAAGCCAGCATCCCACTGCTGTCCTGTATTCCTTTGTGATGTTACAAATATCAAGTTCTGAATAACTGTGAGAAAACATGTTTCCTTTGAGGATTATTAATGACAGTCTGCAGTCTGAAGGATTAAAGTGTTTGCTGTCTGCTTTGTGGTGCATACCTTTGTTGCAAGACTGATGCTGACAAACAGCTGTGCGGGGAAAAACATCGGGTCAAAGCATTTTACACAAGCCACTCATTACCTTTTCACTTCCATTCATACAGTGCTTAATTCTATACACAGCCAATTTAGACTCATCCAAACTACACGTCAGACATTTGCTTTAAACTGATCTAGAAAGAGCTGTGAGTGCTCAAACTGAGTAGAAAAACACCATGTAAGTATCAGCTCCCTTAAAATCTTAAATTCAAATGCAAATATTAAGCAAATATGTAGGACCGCTTTTTGCATTTGTGCAATATTTCTAAAATTAGAAACATCCTTTCTCAGAGTGATGCTGAAAAGCTAATTCATGCA
>JASGAU010354486.1:0-14494 GCA_030220045.1 Australoheros facetus | reverse complement strand
GAGAAATACAAGAAATGCTTTAGTCATGCCTTGTAATTAACAAGTCACTACCATATGAGTATCCATGGTCTGTCTGTTTCTTGGTCAGATCAATGTGTGTGTGTCAGAATGTTTTTGGAACAATCCAATTTTTTTCTTGTGAAAAGATTAAAATAAAGGACACTATATTGCCAAAAATATTCACTCAGCCATCCAAATCATTGAATTCAGGTGTTCCAATTGCATCCATGACTACAGCTATATAATATCAAGCACAGTGAAAGTGAAATAATGGATCAATCTCAGGAGCTCATTTTATTCCAGTGTGGCACCGTGGTAGGATGCCAACTGTGCAAAAAGTCCAGTTGTGAAATTTCCCTGCTACTAAATATACCACAGTCAGCTGTTAGAGATATTATAACAAAGTGGAAGCAATTGGGAGAGACAGCAACTCAGCCACAAAGTGGTAGGCCACATAAAAGTGGTGTAAAGCACACTGCCGCTGAACTCTAGAGCAGTGGAGATGTGTTCTCTTGAGTGACAAATCATGCTTCGCCATCTGGCAATCCAATGTAAAAGTCTGGGTTTGGTGGTTGCCAGGAAAACAGTACTTGTATAGTTCCAAGTGTAAAGTTTGGTGGAGGGGGATTGATGGTGTGGGGTTGTTTTTTTTTAGGAGTTGGGCTTGGCCCCTTAGTTCCAGTTAAAGGAACTCTTAATGCTTCAGCATATCAAGACATTTTGGACAATTTCATGCTTCCAACTTTGTGGAAACAGTTTGGGGATGGCCCCTTCCTGTTCCAACATTACTGTACACCAGTCCACATAGCAGGTTTATAAAGACATGGATGAGCAAGTTTGGTGTGGAAGAACTTGACTGGCCTGCACAGAGTCCTGACCTCAACCCAACAGAACACCTTTGGGATGAATTAGAGTGGCGACTGCGAGCCAGGCCTTCTCATCCAACATCGGTGTCTGACCTCACAAATGCACCTCTGAAAGAATGGTCAAAAATTCCCATAAACACTCCTGAACCTTGTGGAAAATCTTCCTGGAAGAGTTGAAGCTGTTGGAGCTGCAAAGGGTGGGCCAACATCATTAAACCCAATGGCTTAAGAATAGGATATCACTCAAGTTCATATGCATGTGAAGGCAGATTATACTTTTGGCAATGTAGAATAGTACAAATAGGACTTCTCATTACAATAGACTTGGCTTACACATTTAATAGAGGTGACAAAATAAAAATAGCTATCAAAACAATTTCAACATGATGAACGAGCACATTCATCATATTTCTGTTGTTTCTCAATAAACCATTCACAAATAAAGAATTGCTCAGCATTTAATTCTACATATGTCTGAGTCTGCAACCAGCTGACCTGTTATAACTCACATCAATTAACTATTTGGATTTGGAATGGGTTATTTCTTTTATAATATCCATAAAAGTAATTAAGTAGAAGAGTAATTAAAAATCATAAAGTATGTTTTAGAGCTGTTAATGGGCCCCGGGACTCCAATCACAGCATTAGGATTAAAGGGATTTAATATTTCAGCACTTAAACTATATCCTAATGTGAAAAATGCTTCAAAACAGCATTTGGTCCAACATATGGGAAAACAAATTGCTGTGTTAGAGTTTAGTGACATGAGCAATTTTTAAATTCCAAGGATGGTATTGCTCAGAGTTTGTTTAATACTTTATACATCAGTTGTTCTTCATAAGCCCAGACTCAGCCTTTAAATAGCTCACAACCAATCCCAAGTTATATATATATATATATATTTATGCACACACTGTTAAAAAAAATTAAGGAGCAATTTAAAAATAGATCAGATCTCAACGAGAAGAAGAAATGCTGGATATCTATACTGATATGGACTGGGTAATGTGTCGGGAACAAAAGGATGCCACATCGTTTGATGGAAATGAAAATTATCAACCTACAGAAGGCTGAAAATCAAAGTGAAAAAATTATACTGCAGACTAGTCCATTTTGCAAAGATTTAATTGCAGCAACTCAAAATGGAACTCAGCAGTTTGTATTGCCCCCACGTGCTTGTATGTATGCTTGACAACATTGGGGCATGCTCCTAATGAGACAACAGATGGTGTCCTGGGGGAGCTCCTCCCACATCTGGAACAGGGCATCACTGAGCTCCTGGACAGTCTGAGGTGCAACCTGGTGGTGTTGGATGAACTGAAACAATGTCCCAGAGGTGTTCTATTGGATTTATGTCAGGCGAGCAGTCAATGGTATCAATTTTTTCATCTTCCAGGAACTGCTGGAATACTCTCACCACGAGGTCGGGCATTATCGTGCACCAGGAGGAACCCAGGATAGGACAATGGGTCCAAGGATTTTATCCTGAAACCTAATGGCAGTCAGGGTGCCGTTGTCTAGCTTGTACAAGTCTGTGCATCCCTCCATGGATATCCCTCCCCAGACCATCACTGACCCATCACCAAACTGGTCATGCTGAACAATGTTGAAGGCAGTATAACATTCTACACGACTTCTCAAGACCTTTCACATCAGTCACATGTGCTCAGGGTGAACCGGCTCTCATCTGTGAAAAGCACAGGGCACCAGGGGTGGACCTGCCAATTCTGGTATTCTATGGCAAATGCCAATCAAGGTCCATGGTTCTGGGCAATGAGCACAGGACCCACTCGAGGACATCAGGCCCTCAGCCCACCCTCATGAATTCTGCTTCTGTTTGTTGGGCTACGCATTCTTGTTTCATATTTATCTATCTATACACACCTTCTAATTTAGTGGTTTTTCATTATTTCCATTATTTAAAAATGGTCTGCATTGTAAATTAATACTAAAGTCATCCAAACTATGAAGAAATACATATGGAATTATGTAGTAAACAAAAAAGTGTTTAACAAACCACAATGTGTTTTATATTTTAGATTCTTCAAAGTAGGCACCTCTTGCTTAGAGGGCAGCTTTGCACATCTTGGCATTTTCTCAGTCAGCTTTATAAGGTAGTCACCTGGAATGGCTTTCAGTTAACAGCTGTGACTTGTCAAGAGTTCATTTCTTGAATTTCTTGCCCTCTTAATGTGTCGGAGACCATCAGTTGCGTTGTGAAGAGGTAGAGTTGGTATTCAGTGAATAGCCCTATTTGAGTAACATTCCAATCCATATTACAGCAAGAAGTACTCAGCTAAGTAAAGAAAAATGACAGTCCATCATTACTTTAAGAATTGAAGGTCAGTCAATCTGAAAAAATTCAAGAACTGTGAAAGTTTCCTCGAGTGCAGACGCAAAGACATCAAACTTTATGATGAAACTGTCTCTCATCAGAACCGCCCAAAGAAAGGAAGACCAAGAGTTACCTCTGTTGCACAGGTAAGTTCTTCAGAGTTACCGGCCTCAGAAACTGCAAGTTAACAGCACCCCAGATGAGAGCCCACCTAAATGCTTCACAGAGTTTAAGTAACACACACATCTCAACATGAACTGTTCAGAGAAGACTGCATGAATCTGGACTTTATGGTCAAATTGCTGCAAAGAAGACACTCCTAAAGAAGAACAACACGGGGAAGGGAATGGCTTGGGCCAAAGAGCACAAGAAATGGACATTAGACCAGTGGAAATCTGTCCTTTGGTCTGATGAGTCCAAATTTGAGGTTTTGGCTCCAAATGCCATGTCTTTGTAAGACGCAGAAAAGGTGAGCGGATGGTTCCTACATGTGTAGTTCCCACCATGAAGTATGGAGAAGGAAGTGTGATGGTGTGGGGGTGCTTTGCTGGTGACCCTGTTGGCGATTTATTCAAAATTCAAGGCCCACTTAACCAGCATGGCTACCACAGCATTCTGCAGCAACATGCCATCCCATCTGGTTTGCGCTTAGTGGGACCATCATCTGTTTTTCAACAGGACAATAACCCCAAACACACCTCTAGGCTATGTAAGGTCCATTTGACCAAGAAAGAGGGTGATTAAGTTTTGCCAGATGGCCTGGCCTCCACAATCATCTGATCTAAACCCAAGTGAGATGGTTTGGGATGAGTTGGACCGCAGAGTGAAGGTGAAGCAGCCAACAAGTGATCAGCACCTCTGGGAACTCCTTCAAGACTGTTGGAAAACCATTTCAGGTGGTTACCTCATGAAGCTGATTGAGAGAATGCCAAGAGTGTGCAAAGCTGTAATCAAACCAAAAGGTGTCTACTTTTAAAAATCTAAAACATACTTTGGTTTGTTTAACATGTTTAAATTTACTACATGATTCCTTATGTGTTCCTTCATAGTGTGGATGACTTCAGTATTAATTTACAATGTAGGAAAAAAATTTTCCAAATTAAAAATATTGAATGAGAAGGTGTGTCCAAACTTTGACTGGTACTGCATATTTTTTTGATAATAGCAACAGTAATACAGTAAACAAACTGAATATTTAAAACCTGAACCTGATATTTTTTTTGTGTGTGAATGCTGTTCACATTTTTAGACTGAACCTGAACTTCTTTACACTTGAATAAATAAGGAAAAACGTGTTTTCTCACGTAAGTGCTACACCCCTATTTCAGTTCATTGTACCAAGACTTATATAGCTGACAGTGATGGCATTTTTTTCAGGTTCAATTTCTAACACTAACTCAGCAGTTAGTGAATATTTATAGAGTGGATTAAAGTGTCTTAAAAAAATACTGTTAAATTAAACTGTTATGACAATAAGACTTGCAGCATTATGTCAAACATGCAAATATTATACTGTCTTAACATGAAACTGCTCTTTTGTTACTTTTTTCTAGTACAACAAAATATTAATTGCTCACACAAGTTTCCTTTATTTCATGGTGTGATTAAGAGCATTCAGCTGAACAGATGATGGCCATGTGACACTTGATTTGTGTTGAGTGTACTCAAAACCTTCATGTTACTTTGTGGGACTAAAGATTTATATAAAAAAATATTTTCCTTTATATAGTGAGCATAAGCCTCATTTACCTATTAGGCTACTTGCTATTGTTGTATCCACTGAATTGTTCTTCTATCCTCTCAAGGAGTGGCTGTGGTTGAGGAGGTACAGCAGGACATCCACTTATCTGTCAATTCCACAAAAGACTGATGGCTTGATCTCTTTCAGAGTGTGTTTGCACATCAGCAAACAGTCAGTGCATCCTTCAGCAAGATACCAAACCCCCAAAACTCCCCCTAATGTGTGTGAGAATGTGTGATGATCAAAGTGTCATTTGAATATATGTGGGAATGTGGCTTGTATGGTAAATTACTGAGTGGCAAAGTATAAGCATTTCAACCTGGAACAAGAATCCATCATGTCTAAAATCTCAGTTGTTACTATAACAGATATTCCCTGACAAACATATTTTTAACCAATACATCTGGACTACTACATTTTAACTACATGATACATCAAAGTAAGTCCTACTTTTTCATAAACCAGGCATTTGCTGGTACACTTGAAAGCTGAAGCCAAAGTATCCACCCAGACGCACTTAAAGTTAATGAAACAATGTCCTTTGATTTTCAGCAGTTAGAAACAGTGCTCTCAGGGCTTCTGACAAGTTCATTTTTAAGTAAAATTAAGCTTCATGTTTTAGTTCCATTCTTTATGCTTGGAGGAGGTCAGAAAAACAAGCAGTGACATAAATCGATGGTTGTCAAACAAAGTAAGGCAGTTTGTTTTCTACATAATTCCTGGTCCAAGGTGTCAAAGCTTTGCAATGTGACCACCATGTAATACAAGTCTCAACTTTTCTGTCAAGACATAATCATCAAAACAAAAATGATTTTATATATAAACACTATTTCCTGGAGATAATATGGTTTTTTGTAAACAAATCAGAATTGTTACTTGCTAAGTGGACTATCATCAGTGACATCGGTGCACTTTTCAGGAACAGCAACTTTTCTATGTGTTGTTAATTCTGATTTCCACTGTCTTCAAACTAGAGTTGATGTGGAAGTTACCAGGATTTTTTTTCCCACCTCCAGTGTTCCTGGGCAGAAAAGATTGTCCGGCAGCCGTCTCATAGCTGCTAGTCTCTATAGGTGGAAGCCTGTTCCTCCCTCTTCTCATCCTTTTCTTTTGCCTCCCCTCCGTTTGTTATTGATGTAGACGGTAGGGGACATGACTGCTGTGCCTGTCTTGCCCACTGTGCCATTGATCTGTGTTTATATCCCTCTTCTGAAATCCACTTAAAGCAAGATTCTGATGGCAAAAATATCTAATTATTCCAATTACTTAAAGTACTTGTAAACTATTTTTTTTTTAAAGAAAGCACTATCGCTGCATATAATCTGCAACTGTGTGTATATAGTTTCAACACTGTAGCTTGAAAATTATTTGACTTGCTCATTTATTGCTGTTTTCTATTGGAGGAACACAGTGTACCCATAATTTAAGTCAACAGCATACAAGCAGTATTTCAAACCTTGGCTCTCATTTCACAATATTTTATGACGCCAGTGAAAAGGCTAATAAATCACATTGTCTCTTATTTCACACTGACACATTTGTAGCAGTACTTGTTGTGACTCTTGTGTGTAGCCTTTGAGCCACACAGAAGTCATTATAATGATTCCAAACAAGGCTTTAAGCAGCAGTTAAATTGCAGTAAAGGAGCTGTAGGTTTCCCTGTGTAAATGGAACTGGAGACAAAGGGTGCCTCATTTAGTGTTTGTGGAGAAAAATGTTAAAGGACACAAAGACACGATCTAACAAAACCAGACACAATCACTTGTTTCACATGTGCTCCACAGCAAACATGTCAAATCCATGGCAACAAAGGCAAGAAAATAAAAAGATCAGTAATGTGGCAGCCAAGACAGCGTGATTATGGTTTTCAGGAGGATGATACAGAGGCCGGACTGAGAAGTCCAACAGCAGTGATGGAAGTGGTTCAGACAGACTGAGCACTTTGATATACTCTTTGAAGCGCTCTTTAACCTCAAGCATTTGCCTTGCTGCAGCTGTCCTCCATCACCACTTTAAGTATCAGATGTATATATAAATATTAATTGTATTATTGTTTTTTTTGTTTTTTTTAACTATCCATCCATTTATTTTCTTAACCGCTTAACCAGTTCAGGGTTACGGGCGACTGGAGCCTATCTCAGGTGTCACTGGGTGTGAGACAGCGTGCACTAGACCATCACACAGCTAACAGAGAGACAAACAACCACACACTCTCACAGCAGTCATCAGTTTGGAATTATCAATTAACCAAACATGTATGTCTTTGGAAGGAAGCTAAAATGTCCACACATGGCCAGGCAGAACATACATCTCCCAAGGTGACCAGAAGATTTGAACCAGGAAGCAAACTATTTTGGTTTCGCCTTTTCTGTAAAACAAACAAACAAACAAACAGTATAATGTTACAGCACTAGGCGTTCCTATTAAACATGGCCAAAGTTTTAAATGATGAGATCAGCATACTGTATGAACAACTAATCCTTATGAGACCAAAGCTCGGACTGCATGTTTTTATTTTTTTCGTGCTCTTGGCTATGTATGTGTCATGGCAGGCAGTGTGACAGGTGGGGATGGACCCAAAAACAGGTGTAACTTAAAAGGTATTGATTAAAGAACAAAACGAATAACAAAAATCCATTTGGGAGCCAGCGCAAACTCCAAAAACAAGACAAGGAAACAAAAGGCACTCCACCAAGACAAAACCAACAACACAGGACTTAAATGCACCAGGGGATAATGAGGGGAGTGGAAACAGCTGAGAACACAGGTGAACCAAATTACCTTGACGAGACAAGGGGAAGCAAGGGGGTTGTCCCAAAACTATTAAAATAGATTGATCTGTTTAACTAACATTTTTTTTAAGAGTTACGACACAGCTATTAAACAAACAGGAAGGCCATGAGTTCAAACTGTCAGAAACTGTAATCACAGTTTGAGTATCTTATATAAATTTCCTAGGAATCAAGTTAATTGCACTCTTCTAGTTTATATTTAATCTGTAAATTTAACTCCCAGGTTGAAACAGATATGATTTATAAGAAGAGAAGTTTTTGAACTTGTGATTTACAGTCTCAGTCTCATTTCCAAGGCTCCAAACTATTGTTGTGTCAAAGCAGCTGCCAAGGAACAAAGTGTCCTTTGGCATTAGCTGCAGTAATACTGGATGCCTGGTAACACTGACAACCATGTTTTACAAAAAAAGGCTCTCCTGTCTGCAACAAGTTTCTTTGCTATTTTCACAATTATCATTTTGTGCCCTACAACAGCAACAATACCGGCATGATGAAGGGATACTCCATACATCTATGGTCTCAAAGCATCTGTTTCAGATACTGAGGGATCTCAAAGTCTGAAGTCTTTCTGACTATCTTACACAATAAAATATGATGGTAAAGAGGTACTCAATGGGTTAAGTGCCCAGATTGGTAGGTTTGCAGCTTTCCTGATCCACAGTGACTTCATGTACCATCATTTTGGGAAAAAAATCTTGACTATTCTTATATCTGTTCATGCTGTTATTTCTGTCAACAGTTGTCTTTATTTGTGATTCTCATAATTTCATTTTATTTTATTTTTTTGCTTCTTCCTCTGGGTCATGTATTATCTTGCCACTCTCTTTACTCTTCAAGCCAAGTTTTCAACCAATCAGCATTTGAGCTACTCATAGCGTCATCACTTTTGAGGTTTGGGCTTCTGTTATGCTGTCTTCTAAACTGTGTATCAAATCTGTGTGTAAATATCTGGAAATAAACGATGTTGATCTTTTGTCTCATATTCATCTTTTTAATGTAAATGTTTTCAGTCTACAGCAAAAAAAAAAAAAGAAATATTGGGGATTGGCCTAACTGTTCCAATACATTTGGAGGGGAGTGTATATTGCCATTGCCTCTGTTTACAGCCAAATCCCACATTAAAATGTGAAGCCTACAGCTTCATCATTTGCTTTATAAGCTTTCTATAGAGCGCAAATGTACAGTGTCATAATCTGAAAAGTATGTCCACTGAAGGGGGATATATTGTAGCCCCACAATATATAATGAGTGCAGAATGGCTAAAAAGGTCCAAATTCAACAGTGTCATAATCTGAAAAGTATGTCCACTGAAGGGGGATATATTGTAGCCCCACAATATATAATGAGTGCAGAATGGCTAAAAAGGTCCAAATTCTTTTGTTACAAGAATTTTATCACTTTATAACTGGTTGTTAGATATTTGTTACCAAACTACTGTACTGTTGTGGGAGTGGTGCAGTGGGTAGGCGCTCGCCTTGCAGCCGGAAGGTTGCAGGTTTGAGCCCCTGTCCCTGCGCTGCGTTGTGTCCTTGGACAAGACACTTAAACCACATTGCCCAACGGTAGCGCCGGTCTCTGGCTGTACTGTATGACCGCAGATGCTCGTCTATGGATGAGTGATCTGGAACGATCATTTCGTTGTGTGCCTTGTGCGCACAATGACAATGAGTTGAATCTAACATCTACAATATTTAAAACATTGCAAATTAATTTCTGAGTTAGTTTTGAATTCTAATTCCATTATAACATAACTTGAAAACTGTCAAAATGCCGTAGCTCTACTTACACACAGTGGACGTATCAATCACAAAATCATTCAAAGAAAATCCACACTTCCCTGTTATTTGTGCAGATGGTGCCTCATGTCTTATTGCCTTTAACCATTTTGTCTTCTCAAAGACTCTTTTTATTTGGTTTATAAATGTAGTTCATCCCATTTCACTGAAGCTTTTAGTATTTTTTTCTTCAGTTTTCAATAAAAGATGGAGTCACCCTCCTGCATGGATACACTTTATTAGATCTTGAGATTCACTGAACACTGAAAATTGTGGTAAATTTAGGACTTGTGACAGTTCTTAATTGTAATTATCTATGGGAAAAAATTCCTGGCTCCCCCTCTTGTTTTGTTACTCACCACAGTAAAACACCACACAGCATTTCAATTCCCATAGCTTGTCAGTACGAAATGGGGAAGACTTTTGCCGTTTCACCACTTGACAGTTTTTCTCCTGCATGCTTTTATGCCAGACTGACAGCATTGTGGTGAAGATGCATGGCCCTGATCCTATGTTACTGTGTTGCAATCCATCAGCGGTACAGAGGATAGAGTTCAGTTTGTCACTCTGTTTCTACTGATCTCTCATCTTCTGTAAAGAGTCCATTGGTTTTTAAGAATATTGGCGCCTGTGACCTGCTGACATACTGACCTCTGTGCAACAGAAAACAGTTAACCTCGTAACAACAGGGTCATTGAATAAGGAAAAAAAAAAAAAAAAAGCTCAATGAACTGAATTAAAGGCATGACTAATTTTATGGTCACAGCAGTTAATCTTGTTCATCACAGTCAGATGACCTTTTATGAAGCCTTATGGAATTAGCTGGAAGTGATTGATGCTCACTACAGCCATATTGTGTTCATAAGGCCATGAATGATTATATGATTATGTAATTGTTATCTACTTGTAATGATGGGGAATCACATTTTTCAATGACTGTAGCTTCTAATTAATATGTTTGCAAGCTTGTACTTTGATTTCACATGCTGACCTTCATACTGTAGCTGTCTCATTATGCAGAGAACAAAGCAGTTTAATGATTTGATCTTAATTTGGCATCAATCGGCTTGAGGCAACTGTTGTTATTTCTCACTATGTAAATAAAACTGAGCTGAATTGAATCAGATTGTTTCAATTTAAGATAGTTAAAATGGAAACACATGTACATATAAATAGCCAAGGTGATATAATTAAAATATATAGTAACTTTAGAAGCTTTGATTTTAGGCCCACTCATAATTTATTGACTCTGTATCATGTAGGAATGGTCATGTTTGACATGAGAGGAGATTGCTTGAATTGTCAACAATAAATGAGATCAGACACTTCTGAATCTGGATCAGCTCAGGTGGTCGTGTACTGAATGGTCGAGTTTTTTGCTTCTCAATAATTAACCAACAATTCATCAGCAGTGATGAAAGTGGTGAACGTTGTGAGCTTGATAAAAGTTCTTATTGTTGGTGTTTTTTACATTGTAGAACAATGTATATGAATTAATGTATAACGTTCATTAATTTGTTTTACAGTATGCGTTCTTCAAAGTAGCCTGCAGCTGCTTTGCTACCAGCTTTTTAAACTCTTTATTTTCTGAACCAGCTGAAGTTCTGCAAATTGTCTCGAATAAGTTCCAGCTCATGCACCTCTGTCCCAATCATCTCACTTTGTTTTGTTGTTTTTTTACCTGATGATTGCGAAGGCCAGTTCATTGGATGCAGCACTCAATCAAACCACCCATACAGAACCTGGAGGTGCATTTGGTGCTCCTAACCCTTTTGTAAAACAAGGCTGGCTTGTTTTTCTTTCCCAGTACAAAAAAGGTATACAAAATGTTCTCTAGGTGTGAATGAGTTTGTATGCAGATTAGAATGCCAAGGTACTCAGTTGTGATTGGCTCCTGGCTGATGACAGTCTGCTACAGAAGAATCCAACACGGCCATTGCCTTGGGTAGAGGATTCATTAATTTTCCTCCTATTTCATTTGTTTTTCCCTTTGGTTTGTTCCTTTTGGTTAGGTTATCTTGGTTATAATACCCCAAAATTATTTTAAATGCCCGAAACCTTGTGCAGTATATTATCAGTTAAGCACAAATACCTAACCCTAACCCTTAGAATGAGAAAACTCCATCTTTTGTGTCTCAGCATCCTCTAGATGGGGCATATCGTACATTGTTTGTCATTAAATTTATATAGTAGATTTTAGAGTAGTTTATACATCAACAGCACTGAAAAATAAAATTTGAAACTAAAGATATAAAGTAGTATGAATGGGGGGGGTCACATGTAAAAACAAGTGTCACATCAAATCCTGGTTGTTCTTTACAAAGGCACCATGTGTGCTGACAAAGTCAGAAGACTGAAGATCCAAAGGTGAACAATTAGTACAAGATAAGTAATTCTAGCACTAGGACAGGCCCACTAGTTGGCCCGAATTGCTAAAACTTTAATTTATATGGCTGTGCATCCATACAGTATTACTGAAATACAATCAGAGGAATAATTGAGAAACATGGCAATTTTAGTGAAAACTATGATTTACTGTTGCTTGTGTAACAGCAAACATCACTGTGTATAACAATTTTTCAGTATTTCATGTAGATGAATAATGAAATGAAAGTAATGCAACCAATGCCTCCCATGGAGGAAATATGTCCACAGAATATATGAATTAAAAAAGAACCTACGCTAAAGTCTGAAGTTAAGCTTAAGAAAAATACATTGTCACCTGTTAGCATATAGCAAAAGCTCTTTAGCACAAAGCATAAATGTGGAACAGACTAATCAACTGATGTTAGTTTATGTCTGAGTTTTATGCAAGTCTAAATTTTGACCTAATAACATATTTGTTTCCAAGACATTTGGCATAAAACAAACCGCTAGCGGATTCTACCAGCAGCTGCATTTGCGGGAAAAAACAGCTATGTCAGCTTAACAGATTTGACACCTACACTTCCGGACATACTTCCTCATCCAGGATCTAGGAAAATGTCGATTTACTTTTCTCTCCAAACGAATAATCTCATCCAATTTATTATGTGGTGCAAATGATAAATCTCTCACACTTGCTCTTCCATCCATATGTGGAATTACTGAAGCAATGCAGTCAGTGCCATTGACATAAAATGATGAATAAACCAACCAGATAACAGTCAGTGCCTAAATCAGTCAATCAGTCAAGATGCCACCCTAGGGAGACTGAGAGACATCCATCTTCTCATGACAGCTGCTTTATTTACTGACCACTTGATCCAGCGGGGAAATGTGTTCATTTGCTTTGGAGCAAGAGACAAGAGACCCACTATGGCATGCTAATGAGACGCTGAAGAAATAATAAAGGTGCCTGAAGTACTTCTGGGGATTTGCTGTCTCAGTTTTGTTATTCTGAAACATAGAGAGAGGTGCATGCTTTGATATTATCTTTGACTCTCCCCCTTTTATTACTGTATGTTCCCTTCTGCGATTGGTATAGATTTAATAAGTGAAATCAATGCAGGATAGGAGCGTTTACCTAAACTCACTTTTTAGAATACACTCAGGACAAGATTAGACATATCATCCACTACACATATACACACATATATATCAATCTTTCATACATTTTGCTGCAGAAAGAGAAAATGATGAAATGAGAACTCTCATGGTCATTATGACGGTGAAGCAGTAGTAGTCCTCCATTTTATTGGTTTCTAAGCAAGAATGTGCTGAATATCAGTTATAAAACTGTAAAAATGTGAGAAGCGGTGTAGATAGGGCCCACCTGTTGGTTCAAAAATGTCTGTCCCAGCTGATGAGCTGTACCTCAAGAGCTACATTTCAGGCGCCCTTTCATCTCGCCTTTCATTTCTTCTTTGACAGAATGGAGGCCACAAGGCCATTTTTTTTTTTTTAATGTAAACTGATGACCAGAATGTACGGAGTGAGTTACATTAAAACAAAGAAAAAAAAAATGTTCCCACTGAGCTACCAACAAAATTACTGCTTTGGTTGTCGCCCATTTCTCCATCAGAATGTCCAGTGACTGTTTAAAGATAAGGTAAATTGGATATGTGTTTGCACTGTTTGGGATGACCTCTGTGGCTCTGTAATGAAAATGTACAGAATTATCTTTGCCATTGATCTGGTTGTTTATTCTGTGTATTCAGGGCATTTTGTGTGCACTGAAATTTGCATGAATGTTACATTTTCATCTCCTCACAAAAGCTTTTTCGAATTTAAGTTGAAAAGATGATGTGCAGTATCAGCGGAAACAAAGGAAACAAGGTTCTAAAGATCTGGTAGCTTTAAGTGAACATGAACACATACAGTGCTGTTTTGTAAACTGGTTTAAATCATCTAGTGAAATATGATCTGTGTCTATCCTTTTTTTGTTTAGACTACTAATATTTTTACATTTTACAGGCAGAGCTGACTGGCAGATAATTTGAAGTCATGTTGATACTGCATTTTGCCTTTACAATACAACTTTGAGAAAGGATAAACTATGACTGCCAGAGGACTGGATCAGATCATATCCACAAGGGTCAGGCTAATGTAGTGTTCTCAGGTCGGCAGCGGTGAGTCTCTAACACGGGTCAAACCACAAAGTAATCTAGAACAAGAGTCTGATTCATGGTGGCTTGAACTTACAAACAACAAGGCATGAGGGATCTGCTGCTATCACTGCTAGATGGTGTAATTGCTGCATGATGCTACCTAGTCAACTGCTGTCTACCTATTTTGCTTTGTTTCTGTCTACCTTTGTATGAATCCAGACAGGGATCCATCACCTGTCTAACAGGTTCGAGGTACTATGGAGGATGGAACAACTGCCCACTGTCAAATAGTATCAATATCAATGCTGCTATTGTTATTGGATCTATACTGGTGTGATAGGATTGATGCTTTAGTTCAGGGGTATTCAAATAAAATTTAAAGAGGTCCAGTCAGACAAAATTTCATGAGGCCAAGGTCCAGAAGTCCCAACTATTTAATGTGATATATATATATAT
>JASGAU010354485.1:0-18346 GCA_030220045.1 Australoheros facetus | reverse complement strand
TACCGTTTTGTAATTCAGCATTGTGTGCACCAGCGATCCAACCTCATCGTCAGTCCACACAAAACCTCTCACATTGGCCGTTTTGTAAGTAATTAACAATGTGCCGCACTACCTACTGTCACTCCACGCATGCGCGTCTTGCATAAACAAACTTTGCAAAGAGAAAACCAACGCCAACTTTTGGCCTGGCATGGGAACTACATCGTTTTCATCGTTTCACATGTCATCGTTTCTGAAACGCCATCGTGTAAACGAAAGGCTGAAACGCATCAAAACGACATCGTTTCCAGTGAAAACGGCTTCGTGTAAACGGCACCTTAGTGTGTTGATGTGAGCACCACTGTACATGTATAATCCAAGAGAAACATGGGATGTTGTAATCTTAGGCTTGTTAAATTGATTGATAACTGCAAAGAGTGCAGTGCTTATTTCTAAATGTATGTCACTTCTTTCACACAACTGTAATTTTGTTTTGAAATACTGTGAAGATTAACAGTGGTAGTGGCTGGATGTAAGACTGCTGCAAACTGGCCTTGGTGACCCAGACAATGGAGAAGTAATCAGGAGTGTTTGCATTTCAACCTGGTATTAATTAACATTCTCATTATCTTGATTGATAAGCTCTCCTGCATAACAAATCACAGGTGTAAACGCTGAAATGAGTGAGGGCAGGATTCCGTTAAACTGGTTCACTTTCAGGGTCCTGGTAATGTGCTTGCTGGCTCACCGTCACACTGTCACTTGCACAAAAGACCAAGAATTATTCCTACAATGATTACAGACAGGCATTATTTCATGTCCTGCAGTTACACAAAATGAGGTATGAATAAATAAATTCAAAAGTTGCCCAATTTTATGAATAATTACTGCTTCAGAAGCCAAAAAATTCCATGAAACCCACAACTGTCTGTGTGCCTGTTTATTGAAAGACTTGTTTTAGCTTGATGAGTCGTGACAGAAGTATAAAGACATGTTTTCAGTAGTGTCCTTGGTGCTAAGCACAGTGATTTACAACCTTTCTGTGAAGCCACATCTCTTTCTCTCTACTGCTCCTTTTTTTTCTCCATGTTGTATTTTTTCTGTTCCACCCTTTCACCGCAGCTTTCTGTCAGCAAGTCTTTTTTATATATATATAAAGCAGCCTTTCATGTATTTCAAGTGTTGACAGGGTTATCGCTTTCTCCCACACACTGGATTAGATTTCCCAAGGTAAACCAGCAGACACAACTCTACATATGGCATACTGCTGTACAATTTATTTTAACTATTTAGAGCCGGTAACCTAGGTGATAGTTCTTCTGTATATGCCTCAAGTTTTCCTTTATTGTGTGGATGGTGTGTTACCTTTCTTGACATTAGTGTCAAAGAGAGGAGCGTGTGGCTGAGGTCATACCTATAAGCAGGTCCTTGTCCTCTCACATCTATGTTCTTCATTTATTTTTGCAATTTCCTCACCTCATATTTTTAGTGTGTGTTATCTGAAAATTTACATTAAATAATTTAGACTGCACCAATTTTTCTGCTAATACTGCACAATTTTACTTTTACCAGTGCATTTTTTGCACAAACAAGAACAAATTGCAAGAAACAATGCTATAGAGTAAATGCAGATAGTAATATTAAAGCAACAGTGAAAAATGTTTGGGAATTTTTATGTGTAAACACAAAAATAACATATTATCAATGTTTAAAGTCATTTTAACTTTCTGGAGTTAAATTGCTTACTAGCATCTGTCTATTGAGTCATTTTTCACATTTCTATATAGTGTTGTGGCAGCAACCTCTGTGGTAGTGCAGCAGTACCTGATATTTGTGCAGTATTTCATACTTCCACCTGGAATAAATACTTGCTTGCTAAACATTCTAACATTATATTGACAGTTACAGACTGAATTTTGGGGATGTTTTCCAGGTGGTTAAAACAAAGGCACAACCACTAGATCCAGACAGACCTTTATATAAATTATCTTATGATCATAAAGCTGAAAATGTAAAGAAGCTATTCATTTTTATCTGACATGTTTTTTTTAAATTTGATGTAAGTGAACTGACTCAGGAGTCCACAGTAAAGGCTCTGAAAATGAGGAGCCATTTATTGCTATTGAATGTTTGATGTTAGTTGGGGCAGCGGTGCCAACAAGAAGAAAAATTGCAGAATTCCAGGTTGTGTCTGTATGTGAAACCAGCGTCACTCCCTGGTCTGACCCCTGTGTGCGTTCACATTAATGCCTTTTCACTGTTACCCACACTCAAATTCTGGCTGCAACCTAAGGTGTTTAGAGATTGATATGAGTAGCTAGAAAGGCTTCAGTATGTATTTGCTGAAATGTCAAAAGCAGGGAAACATATGGTGCTAATGACACATTCCACCAGATGTAGTAGATACTTAAACCTTGAGGTTAACTTCAAACTTAAGCGTAGTGCAGTGGTGTTGCATGCAGTAATTCTCAAAGGAAAGTGCTTTTTTGTAGTCATTTCTGTCTGTCAGTAATGGGACTAATGCAAAGTGGCAGAAAAATAAGAGGTTTCCTACACTTCACCATTGACCATATGTCACCACGTACACAGAGACAGAGAGGGGATGAAAAGAAAGGCCAGAGAGCAAAAATGCGTTTGCATATGTTCAATAAGGCCGATCCCTATTTACTCGCCTGCCTGCCTTTCTGGGCGTTTGAGCTACTGTCCTAATCTTTTCATCATTTCTGTTGTCCCATGCTGTCGAGCTCAATTCTGTCGTCATCACTCTGGTCCAATAATTTTCTGCCTCAATGCCACTCAGCCTGTTTCCTTTGCTTTAGATGTCAGTGCTCTTCTGTCATTCTGACTCTCATTAGTGTGACCTGCCTCCTCCCAAACTCCACCTCATGCCAATCTCTCAGAGACCTTCATCCAAGTCTCAGCCTGTTTTGTCATCACCACCACCAACATCTTAACTTCGGGGTGGGGTCCTGTCCTACTTGTGGGGACTTTGCTCTTATTTGTTGCTTTGTTGGACTCTAATTGCCAAATTAGCGCTTCAAGGAATTATGCTTACTTTAAATTATCATATCATTTACTTAGCCAGTCCCTGCAGTTAATAGACAGTATTGATGTTAGGCAAGTATGTATGGTGGGATCCTTTTTAGAGGATAAAGGACAAGCCCAAGCAGGAGAGATGCAACCTCTGCAGCCATACATTTGCCCATTATTCACCTCAAAGGTGGCTTATCAGCTGAAACACAACTGTGTTCTAACATGAGCCACTTAGCATAGCTGCTTTGACTTATTGCCACTCTGGTGGTTTCACTAAGAGCTGGATGACTCGATATGTGTGCTTTCCATTTTTAAGTTCCTCCTTTGTTCAGTTTCCCTCCCTAGGTAATGTCTTTATTGAGTTTGCTCTTACTTATTATCCCTGTGTGTTCGCCTTCTGTTATTTTCCCCTTTACCGGTTTGTTCCCGTCTTTGGGGTAGTTCCTGTTGCTTTTTGGATTTTATTAGTTTATTGGATTTTTCTATCCCTTCTGGCATTGCCCTTGGTATAAGTTTTACATTAAAGCTTCTTGTGTATCTACCCATCAATCATCAATTACCTTAGCAAATAATGATTGATGGATGGATAAGTGCCAAGAGAGATCCCGCTAGAAACTCCTTGCTGTGTGGTGAGAGTGCAATTCCCAAAGCAAGGCTACAAAGGTAGAGGATCTGCTAATCTTTTCATTGAGTGGTTTCCAACAGATGATACGGACTAAATCTTGGTCTTTGTCGTTCAGCACCCGAGCCTAGATTAGAACCAGTGGTTTTACAGATGAAAACAAGCCCCAGTTTTCTGCTCCCAGTGTACAGAAATAAGTGCCATCACTGCTGACTAGTGCTAATGAAAATTAAATGTAATTTGGCTAGAATTCAAAGAACAATATGCAGCATGACTTCATCAAAATGAAGTTGGTTGTGCTTGAGGCAGACAGTAATTTATCAGGGAAAAGGCTAGGAAAGAGTACGACAAGAGAGACAGTGAGTAATGCCCCACTGTGATGAAGAAAAAGGAGAATTTGATAAAGAAATTAAGCGAAAGGAATGGTTGAGAGACAGTCAGGTAGAGAAAGAAAGAAATAGATAAAGTGTGCACCGGGGTGCTTAAAAAGAGCTGTGACATCCTACAAACAAAAATAAACGAGGTCTGGAATAGGGGCCATTATAATCTCCAAAATAAATCCACGTTCTTGTTTGGTCCTGTCACAGTCACATTCAGATTTTTCTGTCCTTGCTATCCATCATTTTCTGTGACTTCCTCTCCCAGAAAGTCTTGCCATCTCTTCCTCACATATACCTTTCTTTTTCATCTCTTTTTTTCTTTCTTATTCCTCACTGAGCCTTACACACAAATCATAAAAACATACACACAGTCCTAATACCCTTTCCAGACAGGCGTTGTTAAAATCCAGCTAGGCTGAATGAATACAGAGCCCGTTTCTGCTGTCTGAGAGCTCAGACTAAAGAACTGATTGTTTGCATTATTTCCATATTGAGGCATCCAATAAAACAAATTCCTCAGTGGGTGGAATGTTCAATGACAGAGGTGTCATTTTTTTTAGATTGACTTGCCCCGTGTGTGTGTGTGTGTGTGTGTGTGTGTGTGTATGTGCATCTACAAAGCCACCAATCACGTTCTGCACTTAAAACAAGGTGCCTCATTTATGTTGCCAGTCCCACAATCAGCCCCGGTACCTGCTGTGCTGCTGCTGACTGCTTGTTCCACTTCTTGTAAACACTGCGGAAATCAACGCTGTTTCGTTGCGTGCAACAGAAACTGCTGTTTGCGGTGCCCTCATCTCTCTCTTCTTTCCAAAACACGTTGTTCCAATGGGGAGTTATACTGGGTAATTTGGCAAATGAAAAATCTGCTGTAAGAACTGTCGTCTTGCAAATAGAAATTTCCTACTACTGTTTACAGAATGATCTGCCAAAGCAAAGCCCCCCCACCCCCCTACCCCCATTCCTTCCCTTCAGTTGCTGAGACATGAGCAAGAGTCAAAACTTTTATATCACTTCAACCCTAAGAGCATTGTGTGATATCCACACTTCACATGGTCATGCACTCAGGCTGTGGAAAATCTTTTTTTTTTTTTAACTGCTCTGCTTTATTTTCAGGCCCTTTTGTCACAAACTTTATATTTAGCTTTCTGACTCTGACATTTGTGTCATGCGTTGACGTGAAGTAATCATTGGGAATGCTGGAATCTAAATGTAGGGCTTCTACTTTCCACAGAATACTAACCTTTAGCAGCAGTGCTATTGTTCCCATATTGCAAACTGATTTTCAGTCAAGTGCACTTTTGACTCAATATAAATCATTAATACGTTTGCCCTATTTTAAATTCAAAATACTTCTGTAGTGTGTCTCAATGTGTATTTTGGGCTTTTGTACAGTATGTATTTCCTGACAAGCCACCGGTTGTCACCTTGATGAAAAGCATTTGCATTAAGGCAGCAGAATCCTAAAATGTCTCGGTGGCCTCTTTAAGGTGTTTTGCTGTAAGGCTTCATTCCTCCTAGTGAGTCACAGGTCTGTGTGCATCCGTCTCTCACTCTGGTCACTTGTGTCAAGCTCCCACAACCCAATATGTCGTTTAGATTGTGTCCCAGTGATAATGATGTGCATTTGCTTGCATCACAAATGAAAAAAGGTGTTGTGCACAACAGTCCTTTTATCTCATATAGGGTGTCATAATTGACAAAAAGTAATTCTGCATCTGGGAAGCCTCAGTAGATTCAGACAGAAAGACTACACTGTAAAAAAAAACAACAAAAAGCACAAACACATTTGGCTTGCCAAGAGGAGCGCTATAAACTCACTGTAGGCTCCTTTTGTTAGTCTTTTTTCTTGAATTTTTTTTAATTTATTTTTAATTATTTACATTAGTATTGTAGTAGTAGTGTAGTTTAGCAATTCCAGAGCTGACGGGTGGGGGAGGGGCAACAAGAAGAAAGGAGAAGCAACAAAGAGAAGGCAAAACTTACTGACCTCCACAGGTAGGTCATCTGGACCAACCACCTTTCCACTCTCCATGCTCTTCATAGCTGCCCTCACTTCCTCCTTACTAATCCGCTGCACTTCCCCTGTCCACCAAACACCGTCTTGGCAGTTTTCCCTCAGTACTACAGCTATACTTTCCCAGTTATCTGGTAACTGTTCACCACCCCTCTCTGAACTCTGTGCAGCATTCTTCTTTCTTCGATTTCCACCATTTAATCCGTGGCTCTGTCTTCTCTGGCTTCCTCTTCTTGGTTTTGAAAGATAAATAAATAAACAGATAGGCATTAAATATAAGCGAAGCCCAACCCCTAAATGCTACTACTGAAGGCACCAGAGGAAAACCAATGTGAACAACCAAACCAACTCAAACTGATGAGTCACCGAAACAAGACGGTTTATTTAAATTGCCAGCACCTCATTCATCTCTGGCTGGGACAATGCTGCTGACTGCTTGCTGTTAACTCCCTCCTCCTGTCCTGTTGATCTGTCAGCATCTACCATATGCTTCTATAGACCTGCCTCTTGAAATGGTGCATTTTTCATAGCTTGGTGATTAATTTCTGCTGCTCCCCTTCTGTATATCCCCGGGGGTTTGATTGCTCTCCCTGCTGCTTAAACACTGCATATACAAAAACTGTGCCACCAAAAAAACAACTGGATAACTATTAGAACAGCAATTATGTAATCATGAGAGAGCATTTCTGACAAAAAGTATTGCAAAAAGAAAAAAAAAAACTGCCTATAGGACATATATTGTGCTAACCTCATTCAGTGACCTGTTCAAAATGACTGCCTATGGAAAAGTATATTTGTCAAGCAGCTTTTACTGATTTATTATAAACACTGCAGTGTTTTTTTTATTCTCCTTGTTTGCTGTTGTAATCCTTAGTTCTTGTTTTGCTTATGTCTCCTGAGTGTCTTTCTTTTTCCATATGCCTTCACTGTTCCTCCGTTCTGTGTCTTATTGATCTCTGACAGTTTATTCACTTTGCAGCACCTCTTTCAGTTTACTGTTTTATTTTGAAAATTAGTACCATGTAGATTTTTAAGTTTTGTTACTTTACTCCTTTATTTCTGTCCCCACCCACAATGTCTTGATTGAGTGTGCCTGTGCCCAATTATCTCATTGGTGTGTATATTTAGTCTGAATGTTTTCCCTCAGACTTTTCTCCAAACCTTCTTCTTTCTCTCTGTCTCTATATAAACCACTGTGGCTACCCACAAACAACATTTCTCCTCCATTTCTGATTGTTTGGTATCAGGAGACTCCACAGTCTCTGGGAGAATTTCACCCAATGGGCTTTAAATATTTTCAGCTCTCACCGATGTCTGTGTCAGGACACGTTTGCAAGTTTTAACATAGGTTTTATTCAAACAGCAATATTGACAGAGGTTCTCATAAGCTAATAAGGTTGAATATGTACCAAATTCAGTCCCATTGCAAAACAAATCACACCATGTGGACTGTGTTATAAAGCCCTCCAACACCAAGTCCGTCCCGATGTAGGCTTATGGGTCAGTCATACTAGACTAAAAACATGACAGCAACCTCCTTCTGACTAATGATTGTCTGGTGAATTAATTTTAATTCAATCTTTTTGCTGTCAATGACCAATTGCAAGTAATTGCAGTGAACAAGTGGCTGCCCAGAGGTTGAGGGCAATGACTATCATTTGTACTGTATAGGACGCCTGATTGGAGGTAACCCGTCTCCAAACAATCATGGTCTGACTCGGACAGACTGCAGTCACTCTCAGACAGATTGGAGAATGTTTGCACATAATTGTCATCTAATTTATAAGGCAGATGACCAACATTTTGCAATCTATCTGAGTGAGTCTGCTCCAGTACAACTCATCTGTGACGTGTCTCAGGGGACATAACTCAACTGATTGCCTGGTTGTATTCATATAATAAGGTAACGTTGTGGAGCACCTATTTCATTTTGCAGTTAAATTGTCATCCTGCAGCTACTACGTCACTATTTGTGGAGGAGTTTCTGAGTTTCTCTTTCGAATCTTTGAGATTCTGACTGGACTCTGAATGTAAGTAGTGAATGTTTATTACTGTGTATTCAGTCAGCAACAAATCTGCAGCATATTTGCAGTTTTTGCTAATTTGTAGACATAATGTTGATATAGTCATCTGAAGTTCTTTTTTCTTTCACAGAAAGCCAAGAGCATGTCAAAGCTTGCCACTGTATTTCTAACCAAACCTACCTCCTAAGAGACTCTTCAGCAGCCCATAAGTGTGAATCCACACAGAGTTATCTTTGACATGGAGTGAAAGAGTAAAGGGCATGGATTGGAATTAGGCCTGAATCTGTTATTTACCTGATGCAGGTGAACCAGTGATAAACTCCCTGTTGATCAGAGACTATCTACTGAGAACATATCAAACTTGAGTTGTGAGGGGATTGGTGGTGGTGCAGCCATGCAACAAGGTGACTGAAGACAGTGAGTGCGGGGATGGTTCAGCAAGCACAGTCTGGCAGGTAAACTTGAAACATGGGACAGAGAGATCAGAATGCAGGTTAAGAGCATAGCAAAACACTAAACAGCTGAGCCATGACTAACTGTAGCAACCTGCAGTCTGGTGCTGTGGTTAAGTTCAGTTCAGTTCAATTCCATTTTATTTGTGTAGCGCCAAATCACAACAAGAGTCACCTCAAGGTGCTTTAGTTTATAAGGCAAAGACCCTGCGATAACACAGAGAGAACATAAAGTTAAAGATATGTCACTCCTGTTGCGATTGGGGAGGGGCCCAGAGAAAACTACAGGCAAAGTTATACACTGATTCAAGATTAACTTTAGTGACCTCTGATATATGTAACCGGGCGTCATTACTGCCGATGTCATTACTGACTTCTTTTATGAAATCTACGTTTAGTTTCAGGGTTTCGTCTATGTCGTCTGCTCTGGCCCCTGGAAGACCATTAACAATGGTCGCTGGTGTCTCTAGCTTCACGTTTCTCAAAACAGATTCACCAATAACCACAGAGGTTGTTCCTTGGTGGGTGTGTATCTGAGTGGGGGAAAAATGATTAGAGACGTAAAGGGATTTGTGGTGTACCGGGGGCTTCTGTTTAGGGCTACGCTTCCTACTCACCATCACCATCACCCGGGCAGCCTGATTTCCCAGCTGCTCAGGACAATCTGCTGGAGGAGACCTAACAATGGCTAAGACAAACAACTGGCATGTCCAAGAGTTTGTGCAACGAATGGTGCTAGATGAAATTCAAAACCATAAATGTGGTCAGCTAATTTCATAATTTTCTGCATATCTACAGGGTTTACATTTCTAGTTGAGGGTAGGAAAACGTGCACAATATAAAGAGAGCTTCTCCTCTTCATCATTCAGTTATTGTGAAAAATTATCTGTTGCTTGGATTCCCACACAAAGTGGAATTTTTGACAGTGAAATGAAGGTCATCAAAATCAGAAGCAAAATGAATTCATTCAGGCAAAAGAAACATGAAGAATACAAGATCAACAAACTCATTTCAGTCACTGTCACTCAAATCCAAAATCTAATAATGAAAAAAGAGAGAGAGAGAGAGTCATTTCAGCTACAGTTGAGGGGCTGTCAGGGAAAACCTGAAAATGTTTGCATTAGTAATCATCCACTAAGAACCATGAACCAGCAAAAGTCATGGATGCAGTTTTAAAAATAGCAGTGAAATTTATTTTAGTGTGACTGAACTTCGTAAACTACAAGTTCAACAGGCTCATTTGCACCTTTCACTTCCTTAACTCCCATTGCACCTCATTCTGTTAAGGTTAGAGACATTTTTTTGGACCCCACAACAAAAATTTAACACAGGTTGGAACTGATTTAGAATAGTTGCTGGCGTGGGAAAGAGTGGATGGTTGAGGGTTGGGTGTTACAGACGGCTGAACATGACTGAGGCAGGCTGGAGAAAGGAGTCAGAGATGAGCTGATGTAATAATATTACAAACTTAGAAGAAAAATAAGCACTGAGGCTGTAGCTAACTACCGCAATGTGCTATGTACGGAAGTGGGCGTACATATACTGATAATGATGAGCATAAGAACCACAAGTATACATGCTGGTTGAAGGTATTGCTATGCTGACATTTATGCAGTCGCCACAAAAATATGCTGGACTTCCTGTTTTGTGTTCTGAATCCAACATGGGCACCAGAGCTAATCGTCCCCTCTCAAGAAAATGCTTGAGATTCCACCAGACGTGCCGTTGAATGTTTTAAAAGCATCCCAGAAGCAGCTCTCCGGTCCACGTTGCTAAAAATAGAGGTGGGTCTGTTTTTTCACAGGAGCCGTGTCAAGCAGCACAGAGCAGAGAATGGCAGGAAGTCAGAGACAAGAACGGCGTAGGGGATTCATTCAATCTTCGTGTCAGTTTGACTGGTGCTAGCTTAAGGTTTGTGACAAAGAAGCATGAGACTGAAGTAAAATTCAGCCACAAACTGGTGGCATATTTTGACCCGAAGCATGACCCTTCAAAAGTGATTTGGTGATGGGATGCTTAGACCATATGAAAAACTAAATATTCACATAAACCAACCTCAAAGAAAATAGAAAACAATAAATGAGTATATACATATATACTACAAATTTCTATACTTAACGAGCACATACTGTACACATATCACCGAATACTTCTGCCTGTTACAATGGTTTGCCCCAAGGAGCTTTTATGTAGGCGTTTGACCTCTCCTCACCGTTTTGCTCCCATTTCCTGCTGAGGAGACAACCAGCAAGAGGTGAATGCTGCTAATATTAAATGCATGTGAAACCACAAGCAGGTGTATAAGCCGTGCCTATCTGCTTCCTCCCTCACTTTCTGCAAACTCAACTCAATCAAGAATCTAAAAACAACCACAAGCTAAGTGAGCATAAATGCACAATCATTCATGAGTTAATAAACCTAAGGTAAACGGCAATGCAACTCCCCGTCTCCCAAACGCTCCTCTTCTGGAATGCTCCCAGTGTGCTTTGAACCCTGGGCTAAGATGTGGTGTTCACAGACATGCATGTTTTTCCAGGTCAGACAGGAAAACAAACAGGGGACATAACAGACACAAGGAGAGCGAAAACAGAAGAAAGACTGGGAAAGAAAGGGAGGAACGTTCAGGGCCATGGCGCATTCATAACCTCTTGATGACTAACAGTCAGTCCAATTCATAACCTGCACATTTCTCCGTACAGCCTTTTTTTCTGGCTCATCTTTGCAGTTACTCAGTCTCTGCTCAGATTAGTCTTCAACCAGCTTAGGACCATGGATACAGTGATACCTAAACTTTCTTAAAATAAATCATGTATACCTCGAGTTTTTCTGAGTTTTTCCCTCAGGTGACAAAGTCACTAAGTTGTTGGGTCTTTTGAGAGTTTTAGAAATGTTTAGGACTTGTACATAAGTAGCGCTTGCTGATTTGAGCAGGTTAAAATGGTCCTTATAAGGAAAGAAAGTGCTTGGCTGAGTGTTTTCATGATCAGCACAAAATGTGATTGAGGCAGCTTTTTCTTCGCCTGGAGTTGGCGGGGGGGGGAGTGGGAGTGGGGGGGTAGTTGTGGATATGCCCTAGAGAGAACCAACTCCAAAATATCTAAAATAAGATCTTACAAATTTGAGACTTGAGATGAAGGTTGGATGTGACCACCACAGCCCCCCTTTCCTTCTGGATGTTCTCCCATCACTAGGAGGCTTTCCAGCACTATAGCTGCTCTATCTCCCCTGTGACAGCAGCAGGAGTGGCCATGGTAATCCAGTTAGAGAAAACTTGCTCACTCACTCTAAATACCAGCTGCAGAGATTATTCCTTTGGGTAAAACGGCACTCTGTGTGTGTGTGTGTGTGTGTGTGTGTGTGTGTGTGTGTGTGTGTGTGTGTGTGAGGTCCCTGTGGAACACACAGTGTAATCACAGGAGGCGATTACTTGGTAGCCGTCAGGTGTGTGTGCATGCAAGTCCTTGGAGAGCAACACACTGTAATCACAGGAGACTGTTACTCAGTGGCAGTCAGGTGTGTGCATTAAATGGTTGTAGCGATAAGGACATATGCACTAAGATAAAATAGATAGGTCAGGAAGCTACAACACTACACATAAACATACACACACACACACACACACACACACTCTCACACACACACACAGTCCATATCTATCTGCATCAGCACTTTGTGTCTGACAGTGCACTTCTGTTTGCTGTAAGAAACATCTCCTCTGAACATCAACACACTTTTCACTGAAAGGGCCTAAATGATTATCTGAATCCCAGTTCTACAGATTGAAGATCAAGTGATTACAGTCCTACCTCATGGAGCCACACTTGAGAGTAAAAATATGTTAGCAACCTCTTTGTGACTAGGAAATTATTATTATTATTATTTTTGCTGCTGGATATTGAAAGTAGCTGCAGAAACCAACTGGTCACCCAGAGGCTGACCGTCCAACACCCTAAAACATATAAACGATCTCTTTTGATCAAAGGCAATTACACGGGTCACCTGGTGGGAGGCAACCTGTCTCCAAACAATTGCAGTCTGGCTTGAAATGACTGCAATCACGCTCACATGAAGATTGATCAAATCAAAGGTTTCAAATAACTGTTGTCTAATTCATAAACAGAGAAAGACTGCCAACATGTTGCAATCAATCTGAGTAAACTGACTTCAATTCAGTAAGGAAAGATCATAAGGAAGAATTGAACAATATTTATTGATACACAAAATTCAATTAGTGATTTGATTTGGTGATTTGACTCTGATGGGCCCTCAAGGCAGACCGGAATCCCAGCGATGAAGAGAATTAGGGCAGGACCCACAGAGTCTGGGCCCTGGTGGTTGTAAAGATAAAGATGGAGGCTTTGATGGCACGAATGTGTCTGCAAGAAAGAATGACAGGTAAGCAGTGAGATTTAAATTGGGCAGAGTGGAGACTGTTGGTTTGAAAGATGATTGGACTAGTGCATTGATGTGAACTTAGTAGAAGTCATGAGAAGAATAAACTAGCAGCCAAACACCCAGGGAAGCACACAGAGGAGTGAATACAGATCTTCCTTATTAAACGTACGCATAAGCGTCATTTCAGTTTTATTTATATAGCACAATTCATAATTCACTTCAAGGCCCGAACGACCCCCTATGAGCAAGTATTTGGCAACAGTGGAAAGGAAAAACTCCCTTTTAACAAGAAGAAACTTCTGTCAGAGCCAGGCTCAGGCAATGGTAACCATCTACGTGACCAGTCAGGGGTGAAGGGAAAGAGAAGAGAGCAAAGACAGACAGGAAAAAGGGCAAACTACAGGAGGGAGAGCCAGACTTTAATTACTAATGATTAAATACAGTAGTGGTGTACAAAACACTCAGAGAGTAAAAAGAGCATAAAAATATTAAGCAACAATATTATGTGACTGAAAAGCTTCATGGGAGTAATTCTGACATGCCTTAAGATTCTGAAATGTAAGCTAGATTTTTTCCTCCCTTGCAGAGCCCATGAGGTTCATAGGGCACAGTCCCTGTTGTCATTCTCAGTTTTTCATAAAATCATAGTTTCTGAATGTCACAAACTGAGCAAAGTGTTAGTTCTGGAAGGCCAAGGAATCAGTGTGCTTTTTGAACTGTTTCAGTTGCAGCTAACTATGCAAACTGCTTTGCAACCCACCTCCACTCCATTTCATATTCTTAATAAGGGTCAAATTCCTTGACATTTATGTGAGGGAGTCATGCTGTAGATCTTAGAGGTATGCGTGTGGAAGGGTAAGGATACTGCAGATGGAAATAACAATAACTTCCCAAAGGCCAGTGTAAGATAAATAAGGATTATTTTTCAGTGTGAATCATACAAAGCAGCTCTGGTGGAGTCCAAGAATGAAAATGTTGAGCTGAAGATGAGCGTAGTAGGCATCACACAGACAGTTCACAAATGTCATAAAACTTTACTGTTTACTTTAAGTTCAACAATTAAAAGTAAAACTGGATGACTTCACACTAAATTACATGATTGAGCTGGAGTTTGCTCTGTAGTTGTAGTGTATGAACAGTTAGCAGATGCCCGTTGAAGCCACTCCACCACCTCGATACAACACAACTTGTCACAAAATCCACATCTGAGCGTGATTTTTTAACCACTTTTTTACCCCTCCTTAGCAGTTTTCTTCTCATTTGACTACTTTTCCTTTTCCTTGAGGGAATGAACAAATGTTGGTTATTTTCAGTTTGCATAATTCCCAGTCATATTATGTGACTTCATAGAACAGGGTTTTCAGTCATGTTGCCTCCTGTGTATTACAACTTGGGGTGCTTTCTAACAGCAAATCCAAAGTGCTATTTTTGACATCAAATCATGAATCTCTCCCTGTTGTGGCAGTGATAGACATGTAAACCCCTTTCTGCAACCCTTTTTTCCTGACTTCAGCTGTCAACTTTCATATTCCATTTTAATATCTGACTTCTTTGATTCGTTCCCTCTTTTATTTCCCACCTTAGATTATTTTTAATTTTTAAAAAAATCTTTTATCCTTTTCATAATAAAGATTAAAGGAACTAGCAAGTGGAAATACTGCTAATTTTCTTCCTTATAGAATCCAGACCAACATCAGGGTTTTTACTCTCCTCCAATGCACTGGATACAAACCCAGCTTAAACCTGAGGACAACCACTGACTCTGCTTCTTGATGAAAAGTAATAAAAGTCAGAAATAAACCTTGTTCCCGAGTGAAAAATAAGAAGTTAGCACAACTTAAAAGGAAACGCTGCAAGTGCAGAAAAACAAAGCACCTGATGTATTATGACATTTTTAAAGGACAGCCTTGGAAATTTCAGCTTTGTACTATTAGAGTTTCCAGGCAAGCATCCTTCACCTCACTAGGCTGGCTTTTTATAACAATATATTATAGCATCAGCATCTCACCAGTCTAATTTTTATTGAATTTTAAACACTTATTCTACATTTTTTCTTAAAGTATTAACTTATATTGAGATAACATGAGAACTCAGGTACTAAAGACAAACCTGCCTCTCCTGGGACTGACTAGGCCCTCACTCATGGTGCATTCATTATCTACAGAAGTTATACTTAACCCTGAGGTCTAAGTTATCATTAATGATGATCCTAACCCTAACCTTATGCTCAAAAAATTTAAATTGTCTTTATTTTTTTTTACAGTTGTATGACATAGTTGCACAGCTATTGTCCAATATATAGGACCCTTCATATATGACAACTTCATGACTTGAAGTAAGTCAGTGTAATAACACCAGACAAGATTTAAAATAAACCCCAAGTTATTTATTTATATAAAATATAGTTATATCTTTTTTTAAGTTAGTTTTTGCTCCATTATCTAAAAAAGGAGCGTTCAGGAACATACACTTGAACACTGAAAGACTATTTATGTTCCTGTACAATCAGATCTATTATAATGAGTGTCTCCTGATTGAATGGTGGTGTCTGATCTGGGTGATCTTTGTAGTTTGCTTGATTAGGTTAGTTTACATTTTGAAGGCTAACTGAAGTAATGCTATAGCAACAAAGCTAACAGGATAACCCATTTACAGAAGAAAAAGTAGCTGATACGTTGAAACTAGCAGTTACTTGTTGTGTTTTATATAGAAACGATAAGAGTCCAGAGAGTGCAAGGCAGACAAGATGGCAGCAGCTGGACTACATGAAGTTCAAGGGGTGCGTGCTCACATTTGGGTTGGGCAGCCAGCAGGACCTTGATACAAACAACAACAAGCTGGCAGTTCTCATTTCAGCGCTGTTTTAGCTCCTCACTCGTGTACAATGGGAGGAAGTGTTTTGCATCTTTACATAATATATGTACTGGGCCACCTACACATGACATCTGCAGGAGCGGCTCAGCCATGGAAACCCATACCATGAAGCTTCCAGTACAGTGTTTGAGCTGATGGTGGTGCCAAAGGAGGTTTGGAACTGAGTCAGTGACTTTTACACACCACACGTCTCAGCACATGCATCCCCACTCTCTAATTTTACATGGTCGTTGTGGCTGAGTCTCTGTGTTTCCTAAATGCTTCTAATTTACAATAATACCAACTGGATTATCTGGGAAAAAATAAAAAATAAAATCACAAACGGACTTTTGCAATGATGGCATCCTGTTACAATACTGAGCTAAAATTCAGTGAGCTCCTTAAAATTCATTCACAAATGTTTATAAAGGCAGGCTGCATGGCTATGTGCTTGATTTTATACCACTGTGGTGGTGGTGAGCTGTCTAGAGTTGTCTAAGAAAGGCAGCAGTGAGACACTGAAGCACAGCCAGACACTAACAAGCAACAGTGCGCTCCAAAACTTTCAGGGAAACCAGAGTGGATCTACAGCTAAATGAACAAGTGCACAGGGAAACTGAGCTGCACAATGAAAAGGTCAGGAAAAATAAAGAAATATTAAAAAGACTGATGGATTGTGTCATATTTTTGGGTATAGAGGAGACCATTTGGAGCTTGTTTCTTTTTTGGCTGAAAACAAAACAGATTTACTTTACCACCTGTCCACTATCAAAGTGTTTTGTGGGACATCAGGCAAAATACTGAACAACCTGATCACTGCCATTGCTGAAATGATGAGAGAACAGATAAAATGGGGAAATTAATGAAGCACCCTTTGTTGTTGTTATGGTAGACGAGACGACAGATGTGAGTAATGCAGCTCAGCTCGCACTCGTCCTGCGTCATGTGACGGGCACAGGTGTCAAGGAGCAGTTTGTCAGAGTTGAAGATGTTACTAGTGTCAAGTGAGCAAATGACATTAGGATTATCATCCAGTTTTTGGAGGAAAATAAATTCCTGGATAACGTTGTGACACAGCGTTTTGATGGCGCAGCGGTCATGTCATCTGGATTAAATGGAGCGCAGGCTAAAGTTAAGGAGAGGGCACCCATGACCTTATTCATACAGTGCACGTTGACTGAATTTAGTTCTGACTCAAAGCTTAAAGAATGCAAGATCTTTTTTGCCCACCTCGATGGCCTTGCTGCATTTTTCTCCGGTGCACACTCGTACTGGATGAAATCTGCCAGCAGCGTCTTCCTCGTGTGGCCCCAACATTGTGGCAATACACAAAAATAAAAAGAGATGCCCTAAAGTAACTGTTTCATCACATACAGTACTGGAGCATCATGATGAGTATGATGAAAACTCTGTGCATTGTGCTGATGGATGTCTGGATGATTTTGAGTTTTGCTTTTGGCTTCACACATTTAATGGCATTTTTGCATATTCAGATGTGCTTTTTGCAATACTGCAGAACAAAATACTGGATGTACAGTTCTAGTAAGGGTGAAAACATTTTTGTGACACCGCTGAGCGAGAAAGGGGCCGATTTGGGGAGATCTATGAAGCCTCTGTACATGCCTCAGGCACCCCGAGTTCACGAAGAGGTCCAGGCCAAGAAGACTTTTGTGCACTCTACCACCAACTCCACAGCAATGTTCTGGACAATATTCTTTGCCAGACACATAACAGATGCCAAGACCACAAAAAATGAATGTTTCTCACCCTTCTTGACCTGCCGGCAGTTTCAGGCACACAGAAAAAAATTCCCATATGCAGCCTTCTCCAGCTTAACACAGAGTCACAGAACACTGTTCAATCTGCCTGAACTGAAAACAGGACTGACTGTAATGTATGCAGTGCCATTTTGAAGGGAAAGGTCCTTCAGCAGAAACATCTGGGTGAGAACATGAGGCAGCTGTACGCATTGGCATATTTGGCAGTGACTATCCTTGTGTCTACTGCTTCTGGTGAGCGGACATTCTCAGCCATAAAGCAAATTAAACATATTCCAAAAATACGACACGGCAGGCTCGACCTTCAGCATTATTATCCACGATGACGGAAAAGGACTTATTGTTAAAACTTCAATGCACAGATAATATGTACAACAGGGGAATTGAACTCTTCTTAAGGAACGACAGGAGGATGGATTTTGTGTACAAATAATCAGGAGTTTTGGTGAGTAAAATGCATTTTATTGTCTTTTTTAAAAATAGTATTGTCATTTTATTATGTCATTATTATTATTATTTTTTGATGTGTGCCACAGGTGTGGCTGCAGCGGTCAGGAGACTTTAGTTTTGGCATTGTTCTGGCTACATGAGTTATCGATGATGCAACAACTCATTATATTACATTTCTGCATAATATTGATGGTTTCTGTATCCATAAGGATGTTATTAAGAGGTGGATTTATTCAGGCAGAACGCCACTGAAGACCTGGGTGTGAAATACATACAGTGGTGTGAAAAAGTGTTTGCCCCCTTCCTCATTTCCTGTTTTTTTGCATGTTTGTCACACTTACGTGTTTCGGAACATCAAACCAA
>JASGAU010354474.1:8415-41310 GCA_030220045.1 Australoheros facetus | reverse complement strand
GCATATATTTGGAAATGTGAACGACCACGCAAAAAAAATCAGATTTCACAAAAAATCGGAATTGGGTCACTTCAGGCTGCAGTGTGAACGTAGCCAAAGACTCAAAACAAAAACTGGAATCTTTACCAAAACAAAAGAAGGAGCAGGAGAGTTCAAAAAACAGCTGAGGGGTTTGGCCAGGGAACCAACAGAGAAGGGAAAACAGTTCTGGGGGTTGGCCGAGTGACCAACAGTCAAGACAAAACAACTCTGGGGCTGACTCGGTGGCCAGGGGTGGAGACGGAGGTGGTGGAGACAGAGGCAGCAGGACGCCAGTGATGGCTTAGCTGGAGGCTGATAATTGCAATGGAGACCCAGGCGGAGGCCAAGAACAGTGACAGAGGTGGTTTGGCTGGGGGTTGGCATTGGGGGAAGCGACGGGACACCTCTGGTGACCTGGCTGGAGGCTGACGACAGTGTCAGAGGCAGAACCCTTTTGGAGACTGACGACGAAGCAGACCCTGACCAAGGCCCTCAGATTCAGGCTTTGGTACATGCTTAGGCAATGAGGGACTTATAGGGTCAGGCAAAGAGGGACCCATAGGTTTAGGCAACAAGGGACCCATAGGTTCAGGCAACGTCTCAGTCTTTGGCTGTGGCCCAGCTGCATTGGACACTCCAGTTGCACAGGCTGGGGCTGTGCAGGGCTAACAGCCAAGTCTTCTGACACAAGAGACACAGGATGCTCAGGTAACTGGGGCTGCTTAGCAGGCTCTGATAGCTCAGGATGCTCAGGTGAGTGAAGCTGCACATCAGGCTCTGGAAGCTTGGGTTGCATTGGCTTGGGCTCCTCAGCAGCCTCGAGTAGCACTGGCTGCAGCTGTGCAGGGCTCATAGCCAGAAGCTCAGACTCAGGATACTCAGGTGACTGGGGCTGCTCAGCAGGACACGCAGCTGTCCCTTCCAGCACCTGGGGCTGCTCACTGGGGCCCACTGCTGACTCTGGGGGCTGAAGCTAAGGCTGGGGCCAGGCTGTCCTTACCCTGGGAACAGGTATGGGTGCAGGGACAGATTGGTCCTTAGCTATCCTCATCCTGGGAACAGGTACAGGTGCACGGACAGACTGGCCCTTAGCCATCCTCATCCTGGGAACAAGTACAGATGCAGGGACAGGCTGGGCCCTGGCCACCCTCAACCTAGAAATAGGAATGGGTGTAGGGTTCATTGTCTCTGGGGACATTAGGGCAGGAGCACACTCAATAGCCTTTGAGGAAACTCCCAGCAGGGCAACAGTTTCGAGGGAGAATAATCAGTAAAACAACAAACAGTCTCTGGGGTTGTTGGCACAGCTACACAGCACACAGTCTCTGAATAAGCTGGCCTGGAAACATTCACAGTTCCTGGGAGGCCCGGATCAGCAACAGAAACGGTCTGTAAATTAGCTGACCGAGAAACACAAATGGTCTTTAGAGAGTCCAGCTCAGAAGCACCGAGAAATGTCTTCAACTGAGCTGGCAGGAAAACACAAGCTGTCTCTGAGCGAGTTGGTTCCTGAAGCAATCTTGGTGGATCAGAAGCTACAATTTCAGGTCAAATATTTGGTTGCAAAGATGCAGAATTTACTCAGACCCCTGCCTCTACACTTCCTGGCTTAAGAACAGAACATAAAATATGTTAACCCTGCTGAGACATTGAAAACACATTATTATTGACCAGCTAAGACACAATTGACACCACTTTATTTTGGTCTAGCTTAGACACCGAATTGGCTCGCTTAGAAACAGAACAGTCAGTGGCAAGCTCAGGAAGGAAACACACAGACTTCACAGCCAGCTCAGAAACTGAAAACACAGTCCTTAGATTGGCTTTGGTTTCTGAACCGGCTAAAGTTTTATTATCAGTCAGCTCTGAAACACAAAATTCAATTTTATTATGATTCAGCTCTGTCTGAATGTCAGCTGGTTCAGAAAAGCAAAACATTGTTCTTTGTTGGCCAATTTGGAAAAGAACTCAGTCTGGTTTCAAAACAAAGGACATGGACTTATCTGTGGGTGAGATTCCAGATGGCAGCACGGTGGAGCTTTCTGTGTGGAGTTTGCATGTTCTCACTGTGTCTGCGTGGGTTTTCTCTGGGTATTTCGGCTTCCTCCCACACTCCAAAGACATGCACTTAGTGGGTTTAGATTAATTGGTGATTCCAAATTGCCCATAGGTGTGAATGTGAGTGTGAATGGTTGTCTATCTCTTTGTCTTAGTCATGTGACAGACTGGCAACCTGTACAGGGTGTACCCTGGCTCTTGCCATATGACAACTGGGCTAGGCTCCAGCCCCCCCACGACCCTGAAAAAGATAAGCGGAAGAAAATGGATGGATGGATGGAGATTCCAGATGGGCCACTGCCAGAACACACAGACAGTGGCAGGTCTGAGCTGGGTGAAAAGCAACGATGGCAAGGATCTCACTTCTGTTGGAAAGAGGGAGCCAGAAAATCCTGGGACAGCGGAAGTCTCTGATGGTGCCCAGGTGCAGAACCTCAGATGAGCTGCACGGCGTCATCGAGGCAAAAAAGCAGGGTAGGGCTCCCCAGAAACCGAGCAAAGGAGAGCTTTGCTGAGATGCTGCAGGTCTTGGGCTCATAATTAGTCTTTAGTTGCCAAGAGTCCTTCTTCCTTGAACAGGAAATGGACAAGAGCTGGCAAGAAGGGTGGAGATTAGGGCCGCAATGATTCCTTGACTAAATTGAATAATTTAATTGCCACCCCGTCACCCGTTTGCTATCCAAGGCTCCGCCGAAATGTTTTGTATGCTTTAATCCCAGATTAGCGACTAAGATAGGATCCAAATGCAGGACTTTGAAAGTAAGAACTTAAACTCAAAAAAGCTTTAATGCTAGACAGGATGGAACCAGGAATGCCAAACTAGACTCTAGGGATGCACAAGGAACACACAGCATGAGGTAGGACATGACAAAAAACTGAGGAAAACTGAGGGCTTAAATACAAACACGAGGTAATTAGGAAGAGAGGACACAGCTGGGGAAAACAAGACAGGTGAACATAATCATATGATCAAGACAGGGAAGGCAAAACTAAACAAAATGCACATGAGACAACAGACTAGCAAAATAAAACAGGACGTAACTAAACATGGGATTATCTAACAACAAAATACAGGGAACACTGGAGGGCAGGAAAACTGAAACTCCAGGGAATTCACTTCAAAGGATGACTACAAACACGAAAGAAAACACAACCTAAGCAAAAGCATTATATTAGGCAAAATTCAAAGCTGCAAAACTGCAACAAACTTAGTCAAAGAGAAAACATTGAACAGCAATTGAAAGTCCAAAACTGAAAACGCTGAGTCCAAAACCCAGGATCATGTCAAAAACCCTTCTTTACCATCAGATCTTGAATTGCAGAAAGTGTTAACTGGCATGATTTCAAAGTCTTGCAGTTCATAAACACTGACAACCCAAAAGAGTGACATGGTAATGCAGTATGTCAGCACTGTCTCCTATAGGCACAGGAAGAAAAATTTGAAACACCTGGTCCCATATATTAGGTTAATTGGTGATTCTAAATTGGTTCTGGATGCTGATGCAAGGTAGATAATGCACTTAAGTGCTGCATGTGTGTGAAAAGGTACATGTGACGTGTAGTGCAGAGCACTCTAAATGGTCAGGAAGACTAGAAAGTAGAAATGCAAATTGCTTCCATTCCAAATGCACAAAGTACATGCACACTAAAAAAATAAATAAAGGGAAAAAAAATCATTGATGGAAATATTTTGAATAGCTGACATTTTCTCAGTTTTTAATGAAAAGAAATCAAATATTTTTGATTAAACTGAACTGTTTTGTGGTTAAAGTCAACATGCTTCATTTCACTGCTCATTTCTTTTGTGTGAGTCTGCCATAGTCTCTAAACTAGTCCATTTATTTTGTAGCATGTGATCAGGTGTGTCAGTAAAATTCCAGGTTTAAGCACAAATTACGGACATTATTGTGTCCGTATTATGCATGCTCTGTCATAATGAGTTGTTTATGTTTGATCCATTATGTCTTGAGTTCAGTTCATCAGCTTGTGTTTTACTCATATCCTCTTGTTGGAATAATAAAGTTATTAAAGTTGAGTGCTGAGTTTATGAGTTAATATCACAGAGTAGTTAAAAAAGTATTTTTTATGCTGATTAAGAGTAGTTTATAACAATCTAGAAGTATCTAATAATTGAGGAAAAAATATCATCACCCTTCTATAATAATGGGCCAAGTCATTTTTTTAAAACAAAAATTAAAATTTTGCCTAAATCACCATATTTTCTATATTTGATTACATTTTTTGTCTTTTCTAAAGAAAAAAAAACCCAAAAAACAACTTAAGCCATTTTTTAAGAGGATTATGATTTGAAAACTAGGAGTAAGATGAAAATTGAATTAAATGAAATATGAGTTTAGTTAATAAACAATAATCCCTTAATGCAAACAATTTTAACAGTGTAAATATTGAACTTTTAGATTCATCAACATACAAAAGAAACATCAGTTCGCTAAGTCTGGATTTGAGTATTTTTATCTTTCCTTTAGTTCCAGTTCTTCACATGTAAAAGACGTATCCCAAAGGTAGTTCTTGCAAAGTTTGTGAAAAAGCACTGGAAAGATTTTATATTTGCCGTCCTACTACACAAAGGCTCAAGTGGTTTAGGGACAGTTATGTCCATCAGTTTTCTGACATTCTTTTGTAGTTTTCCCTCTGTAGACCACCACAGTGGATTTTAAATCAAATAATCGAGATGTGAGTGACTTTCAGCTTTACTTCAGAAGGTTTAACAAATGTATTAAGTGTTTATGAATTATAGCCATTTCTATACATAGACCCACATTTTCAGAAGCTCAAAAACTGGACAAGTGACTGAACAGCATTTTCATGGCCAGGTGCAGCCTGCTCCCTCATTCCTTGATAACAAATATACCAGATAAGTGGTGAACATCCATTTGGTCATCAAAATTTGTATTATTATTATTATTAAAGTCCATAATCAGAAAAAATACCTTTATATATGCAAATCCATCAAATTTGGTGGAGGCAGTCTTTTGGTATGGGCATGTATGTATGCCAATGGAACCAAGCCACTAGTGCTTATCGATGTAGCAGGATGAATTCTGAAGTGTACAGGGCTATACGCTGCTGCAAAAAAGCAAGGCAAAGAAATGGGATATTCTTCGATGGTCAAGGCAGTCACCTGTTATCAACACAACCGAGCATGCTTGTCAATTTGTGAAGATAAAACTAAAGTCAGAGACCCACAATTCAATTCAATTCAATTCAATTCAATTCAATTCAATTCAATTCAATTCAATTCAATTCAATTTTATTTATATAGTGCCAAATCACAACAAACAGTCGCCTCAAGGGCTTTGTATTAAGGTAAAGACCCTCCAATAATTACAGAGAAAACCCAACAGTCAACGACCCAAACGAGCAGCAACCGCAGTAAAGGTCTGCCGGAGCATCTCAAAAGGAGGAAACACAGCATTTGGTGATGTCCATGGGTTCTAGACTTCAGGCTGTCATTGACTACAAAGGATTTGCAAGTGTTAAAAACAGCCCTTATATTTAAAATTGTATTACTTAGTCCAATTACTTTTGAAAAAGGGGGATTATGTATATAAATTATTTATTATTACAAGTAAAACTATTTCACTGGTACAGTGTGGTGAAAAAGTATTTGCCCGCATTCCTGATTTTTTATTTATTTATTTATTTTTTGCATATTTGTCACACATGTTTCAGATTATCAAACCAATTTTAATATTAAACAGAAATGGGCATGAACTGATGGCTTCAGCAGAATTCACAGCTCCATCAATTACACAAGTCCTCCATGTCCTGAAGCAGCAAAGCAGCCACAGACCATCACAGTACCACCACCATCTTTAACTGTATGTATGATCTTCAGTCAAACCTTCCAAAAAGTTCAACTTTTGTCTTGTCTGGCCACAGAAAAATTTCCCAAAAGTATTGTGGATCATCAAGATGCTTTTTTTTTGGCAAATGTGAGATGAGGCTCTGTGTTCTTTTTGTTCAGCAGTGGTTTTCGCTTTGGAACTCTCCCATGGATGCCTTTTCTGCCCAGGCTCTTTCTTATTGCTGAGCTTAACTGAGGAAAGTGAGGCTTGCGGTTCTTTAGATGTTGTTCTGGGTTCTTTTGTGACTTCCTGGACTAGGGACTGAGTCGTCAAATGCACTCTTCAAGTAATTTTCCATAAGCCAACCACTCCTGGGAAGGTTCAACACTGTTCCCAGTTTTCTCCATTTGTTGATAATGGCTCTCACTGGGGTTCACTGGAGTCCCAAAGAAAAAAAATTAAGAAATCAGTAAGGGGGAAAATACTTTTTTGGAGTGCTGTATATTTGCTAGGATTAATTATTTTTTCTCCACAGGCTCACATGCAGGTAAGGTCTCTTCAGATCCACAGGTTTGAACTCGGGTGAGTATTTCTTTGTGAGTGGGAGTGGGTCATGCATTTTTCTCTAGAAACAGGGCTGGCAGGCACACCAGGACAACTGAAGACAGATCAGAGAACTACAGAGGATGAGTTAGGTTAGCAAGCAAACAGGGGCTCAAACTAAGAGGCCTGAATCACATGGACTAGCTTAACAAGCTGGTGATGAATGAAGAAGAGAACTGGGATTATATACTGCTGGTGATAGTTGATGAGGATCAGGTATGACAAAGGAAACTGGGGCAACCACGCCTATTCCTGGGAGGAGGTAAGCAGAGAAAACCACTCACGCGGGTAGAGCAGAAATAGAGAGAAAGCAGGTCTGAACATGAGAGGGGAACTGTGATGAGTCTCTTTCAACAATCTCAGCCTTTCAATGGTTATTTGGTTGGTAATCTTGAATATCATCTTTGGAAATGCAAAATGATTTAAAAAAATGTCTCTTCGATTCTCTCTTTTCAAAACTGCAATAACAAGAATTCAGGGAGGGCTAAACTGTTTCTAGTCCCTGGTGTAATTCATGCTTGTTATGGATATAAACTGTATGCAATGCCATAAGGAACATTACAGAAAAAAGGGCATTTTCTTCAAGCAAGGAAACCAGTGGTTTAGCATGAAATGAATACACAGACTAAAACATTTAAAACTAAATTGTGACAATTTTTGATTTCACTGAAGCATAATTTTATACAAGTTCCAATGTTTTACCAGCACTGCTCACGTATTCTAGATTATACACACAACACAACAACACAAGTGGGTATAACTTTAGTTCCTTTAAAGTGAGAGTGAAGAGCTTACCACCAGCAATCACAGAGTATGGGGAAAATTGAGGAAAATAAATTGAATTTTTTTTTTCCTAATAGGGATGCTTGGATGTAATCGTATTGTTTCATAAGCCTTGCTAGTGTTGTTTTCTTCCTCCTCTCCTACTTTGCCAGTCCCAGTAGGAACACAGCTTAATGAACACATTAAATATTTACAATATATGTGAAATAAAAAGAAAATAAATGGTATTAATACAGAGATCACACAGATGCTAGTCATGTAGTGCTGCTTGCATTAGTCTAAAGGACAAACCTTTTTACTAGCTTAATCCTGCATGGCATTATTTCTGATTGGATATTAATGTACTATCTTCTGTTGGGATCATTTTGAGTTCATCCCTCACACACTGTTTACCCTCCAACTTCACTGCTGGCTATCTATGTAACTGCACAGTCAGGTTTATCCACCCAGTCAAATTAATCCTCAGGAACAGCTTTGAATGTATGATATCGCTGCTGGATTTGGCACATGCACATAATAAAAGTGTCATTCAGGGGGGACTAACACACTTCTTTTGGCAGAAGCTTAAAGTCAAAATATATATTACCCACCATATGGTTTTCCATTCATTTCCCAAAGTGCATGTTTCCTTGAAAATAAAGGCAAAGGAAGTGTGTTTACTGAGGAGGTCTATATTTCTCTAGAATTAGTGGCTGTTCTCAGCCATGCCCTAATCAACTTTAAAAGGCCTTAGAAGAAGCAATTTAGAAATGTAAAAAGCTGGCAAGGGCTATCAAAACATTTCTAAAAACTTTGGTGTTCATCAATCCTCATCAATAAACTACCATATTTACAAATGGAGGGAATTCAAGCCTGTTGCAGAACTGTTGAGCCTGCAAGATCACAAAAACAGCAAAAGCTCTCAAAAACATGAAATCCTGAACAATATGTGAAACAGCAAGAGATCACTACAATTCGCTTGCGTCTTTTTATGCAACTATTAAGAGAAAAGTAAATACCCGAGAATAGTGGAAATAGACACACACACTCACTGGCTGCTAAAAACGACATAAACAAACAAAACCCCTGGATTATTCAGAACACTTCTCAATATTCTACACAGTCCTCTGTCATGTACAGCACTGTTTTTGAAGAAAAAAAAGAGGCACTTCAGACCAACTGCAAAAACCTCATCCAAATAGAGCCATGACCATCGTGGAGAGAGTGTCATTGTTGGCAGTGCTATGCTGTCACAGGGCCTCGGTACCTTGTTACAACTGACCAAACAATGAATAAAAAAAACCTGCAATATGAGATTTAAAGGAGAATGTCAGGACAACAGTCCCTGAGCTAAAGCTTAGGAGAGGTTGTCTGATGCAACAAGAAAATGGCCCAAAGCACTCAGTAAATGAACAGCAGAATGGCTGTGAAAGAAGAAATTGTTTGTTTTGGAATGGTCAAGTCAAAACCCACCCTGACCTTAATTTGATTTAGAAGCTGTGGTCTGACTAAAAGAGAGCAGTTTAAAAAACTATCTCAGACACGTTGATGAACTGAAATTTTTTTTTTCTCTGAGGAGTTTGGAACATGAGAATGTTCCAAACTCCTCATTTTTGTGCCAGTGTCCTAAGAAGGTCTGCTCAAGACATTTGTGTGTTTTTTAGTTTAGTCAGATTGTGCTTTTCTACATTGTGCAAAAGTTGTGAGTCACCCATCATTTCCTTATATTTTGCCACCAAAATGGGAGGTAAGTGCAGCCATTTTGGATGAAGCTTTGGCAAACAGTAGATAGATCAGCTGAAAGGCCAGATGCATATCTCAGGTCCTGTATCAGGTCTTTGCTGGATTTTCTTTCCTATTTATTAAGGACATTACTTTCAGATATGGTTCATCTGCTGTAGATAGTTTTTTAGGCCCACCACTTCTTTGTCCATTTGTTAAGTTGCCTCACATTTTTTAAGGACCTGCTGCACACCATGTCAAGATGTGCCAAGTTTTCAGCTAATAGCTGTTTGTGAAACTATTTTATGCCAGTCAAGCTACCTTTGGCCTTTTTTTTTAAGCTAAAGGAAAGGAAACAAATCATGTGTGTTGTGACAGGCTGCTAGTAACAAAGTGCCTAAAGATACAATTTAAAATAATTTCTTTGCTCAGTTGTCTATCATGTGGACATTTAATTTTTAATTTTTTGTCTGACTTTGGAAAAAAGATGCACATGCTATCCTAACCTCACTTCAAAGAGAACTGTGTTGAATACATTTTGAACCACTTTGCTAATGACAGTGACTTTCTTGTCAAATTTTTCAGACTAGTGAGGACTTAGCTTACTTGTGCTCATTTTATCTAATTACATTTATCAAACAACAAAGGCCAGAGAAGGCAGAGGAGATGCACACTAATTACATTAGAGCTGGAGGAAGACTGGCACATGGGATGAAGTGATTTGGCAACTCTCAGCCCTACTGACAGTGCTCAATAACTTCAAGCCCATCCCAGCTGTTTATGAGATTGCGCTTTCATCCAGACATCACTCACATTTAAGATGTTGCCTTAGTCTTTATGCTACAGACCTTACTAACACAAATAGTGCAATCATGAAGCAGCAGATGTTATTGAGTAAGTAAATCATATAAGACAAGGACTGGGTGAAAAATTGTCAAGTAACAAGAGCATCATTGTGGGAACGTGTTCGTGACCAGAATCCAAATATACTGTATTTAGGAATTTTCCCACAGCAAGTGCACATCGTAGAAAAATCTTTTTTTGTCACTACAAACTTTGAATTTGACTTTTCTCCCATGCTATTTTAATATTGTCACAAGATTCTCATCATGATGCAAAACCCATTCTGTTTGTATTCTGCACTATTTTTTGCTCCAGATGCTTGGCACAGTGAGCTCCAGGAATACCAGGCTGCTCAAACAGGTCCCGGAGAGCAAATCCGGCATCGCTTTGTGGCAGTATTTTCCCTAGAAGACAGAGTGTCGCTCTTACTACTGTACAAGCTTTTCAACACAACTCAGAATCTTCTGTTGACACAAAAGGGTGTTTGTGTGTCTGTAAGTGTGTATTTTTGTCTGCGTCTGTGTGTTTGTCAGTGTTTACTGAGGGGATACAGACAGGAACTTAGTAGTTTGCAGCTGTCACAGTGAGATGTCAATATTTATGACATGTTGTTTGCTATCTGGTGTGAACTCTTTCTCCTTCAGACGTCTGCTTCAGACACAGCATTTACACATTCACACAGCATTATTAACCATGATGAATAGAAAACAGAGAGCCAGTACAATCAAATTAAATAAGGGCTTCATTTTTCCAGAGGGCCCTTTTCACACATAGTTGCAATGTATATCACAAACATGTGAAAGCTAAGCTGCCCACTAGAACACCAAGTCTGTTTGCCACTGTAGCAAGGAGAATAAGGAATCCCAATGAAGGTAACGAGAAAGATAAAAGCACTGATCTCTCTTTATGCCCAAATATGTTTTCATGACTGATCTCGGAATTCAGCTGGCAACCTACTAGTGCCTACCCCCTCTTGGTATAAATATGAAAGTCTACATGTGTTGAGTTAAAAAAAACAAAAAAAAACAAAGGCTCCAAAAGGCTTCCTATGTCTTGCATGGCAATGCCACGGAAAAATTGTTTATCTATTAAATTGGCAAATGGAATCAATTTGGCACTAAACCAACTACACCTGCATGTGGGCATTTTGTTCAGGCATAATGGAACTGACAGCCATTTGACCCAGAATGAAGGCAATGCTTCAGTCAAATAGAAGGAGTTCTGACACCTTCCCCAATCCCTTTAGGACTGGCTCTGTGCATGCTTCAGCTGCTGTTTTTCTTTCACATAACTTTGAGCATGCCGTCTCGCTGACCCTCGATAACCCTTTTATGTGAGATCCACAAATTCAATCTTTCAAACTATGTTTTTTCTTCTGTTTCATTTACTGTCTCGCATTCGATGATGTGCTGCAGTTCTCCTTCGCTGTCCACATTTGTTCTCAAATGTTCATCTCATACACAGTTCTCTTGATTGCTTCCATGCTGTGATTTGTAATGAGAAACAGGTGTGCACAGTATTTTGTGAATCTGGGACTAAGCACAAGTACATAGACACAGGGATTTATGTATGCAGATTTCTTTTTTTTTTTACTTGCACATTAACCAAAACTATTATAAACTTAAGGCCAAAGCTTCAGTGATGTGTTAAAGTCCACAAGGATCAGACATCCACAGGCATCCGTGTGCACTGGGTGATTAAAATATCATCACAGCTTAAATTAGCACTTCATTAGTAACACTAGTAATTTCACAATGGAGCACTCTCTACAAGAAAAAAAACAAAAAAAAACACCGGTTTTTAAAGAATAAAAAGAGTAAAGTGCAATATGCTTCAAGAAGAGTTCAAATCTGAGTGTTTTCTCAGAGCTATGTTGAATACATAAATGATGAATGGGTACACATAAAAAAGGCAGAGAAGCAAAATCCAATCTGAAAAAGAAAAAAAAGAAAAAGCCCAGATATATGTTGCAGATATAGAATTAGAGTGGGGAAGAGAATCCTAAGGACAGTAAGAGTTGCTGTCAAGTGGAAAATGGAAAAGTGGGAGGCATGAGATTCCGTCACTGCTGGCTAGAATAATGCATATTTTGAGAACAGAGAGCTTCAGACCAGTCCACAGTATGCTACTGAGCCCTTTAGACAGCCTCTGGTCACGTCCTAATCACTGTTTAATTATTTAGGCTGAACAACTGCTCTCAAGGCAGCTTTGTTTTCTTTTCAATTGTAATTCTATTGCACATGTTTATTCTTCTTTTCTGTCTGGAACGAGAAACAAACAAAGCCCAGTTTTTTTGTTTAAATTGCATTGTTTGCCAAGAGCATTAAGAGCAGAGAACTCCCTATAGTCAGCAATTTGAAGGCGTTAGATTCTTAATTTGGCCCACATTTCTGCTGAAGATTCCCAGAGATAAACTTCAGTGCCTTTTTTCATACGTGAAACATTAAACATTTAGAGATGTAACATTACGGTCTGAAGATTATTGTCACATAAAAATTACAATTGAAATACACTGTCTAAGAAATTACTTTTATGAATATGTACTGCTGTTGCAGTTACACACATGGCTATTGCTGCTCATTTTGATTAACACATTAACAAAATATTTTACAACAGTAATTTTCTATCATACAAAATTCATTGTTTACATAATTCTTGCTAGACATCAGGAACAATTCAGTGAAGTCAAATGAGCAATTTAGTAAATTAGTTTCATCCTACTAACCCCATAAAATTACTCCTTTTTGATCTAAATGCAGTCTTCTACATGGTCATGACAATGTTAACAACTATGCTGAGCTGGTAAAATGAATATCATGTTCACCCTTTTCCTTTTCCAATTAGTGAAGGAAACCAAGTACTGCAGGAACTGACTGGAATTAGTGATGGCACAACCAAGTAATACCTTAAAGGTGACATGAAACTGGGTAGCCATGTGCTTTTTTTTCTGACAGTCATTCAAAAATATATCTTCAAAGAAGCCCTTAAAAATTTCATTTAATTATCTGCAAAACCCTAAGGTGGTGAGCACCCACACTGTGCTCAGTCCTTTGCTTTTGTGCCAGATGGGCAATTAGATATATGGTAAGTACATGCTGAGCAGCCACCCACATACTGGTTGCAACGTTTGCCACATGTGGTGAGATAACCTGTAATAACATGCTTACTATATTTTACACATCGCTCAAGGTCTTTGCAACTAAGTTAAAGCTTTCTTTGCATTGTCACAGCAGGCTTGGAACAGTCGAGTAATTCAAGTGAATGACTAGAAAAAAATATATTGCTCTTTGAGTTACAGTTTAATATTAAACATTGTGTGAGAAAATAAACTTAATACAATACTATCTGTTAGTTCACACAATTTATTTCCTGTCAAAGTTAATAAGAATAAAATCAAATTGTTTAAAGTTTCCCAGTCTTAAAGTACCTCCTACACCACAGACCCATACTCGACTAATTGCTGGGTGACCACAGGTGATCTGGAGAAATACATCCACCATTTAAAGTGAATCTTATTATCAATAAGACTGGACAGCTGTGAATTTTTTTTATTTGTGTGGATCACAAACGCAAATTGAAGTTTAAATGAATGAAATGTGTCTGCTAGTGATGCCTTATGCCACAAAATGATGTCTAACATTAAAGTGCCATCAGTTCCAAATCATGTTTGCATCAAGTACACCACAACACATATGTGTCCCTGCTGAATTAATTCTGTAACAGAATGTATTTAACATTTGCCAGGGTTTACATTTAAACACAGGGATTTATTATTATGTTAGCTCCTCTTTTTTCTTCCATTTGTAATATCCATCCATCCATCCATCCATCCATCCATCCATCCATCCATCCATCCATCCTCTTCTGTTTATCCTGTTCAGGGTTGGGGGGTGGGGTGGGCACTGGAGCTGTCATAGGGCGATTTTGAGGCAGGGTACACCCTGTACGGGTCGTCAGCCTGTCGCAGGGCTAACACAGAGAGACAGACAACCATTTACACTCACACCTATGGGCAATCTAGAATCACCCATTAACCTAACCCCAGGAACTGCATGTCGGAGTACCCAGAGGAAACCCATACAGACACGGAGAGAACATGCAAACTCCACACAGAAAGGCCCAGGCCAAGGCGAATTTAAACCCAGACCTTCTAACTGTTCTTCTAGCTGTGAGGCAGCAGTGCTAACCACCATGCCACCATACTGTCTCCGGTTGAAATAGCCATTAATCAATTCTTTATATCCATTTTTTTTAAGTGCATACAATTTGGAGTACACTCTGGTAAAGTCACCATTTATTGGTATTCTCCTTCTTTTGCAGTCACTGAAATTGTTGTGTTTGTTGGACTTTAAAGTGTCAACTGATCAATTGACAAACTAACTGCACCCTTAGACTGATGTTTACTGCTGGCTTTAGTTTTCATGTGAGTAAAACTATTAAAAAGTTGTTGCCATTGTGTGTGAATCCATCTGGCTGTCTTATTATCCAGAAAGCTTGACCAAAATGAATATGTTTTTCATTATAGTAGCAGTGAGGCTCGAATGGTGTCATCCTCATTCATCTGTGTTTCTCTTGACTTGACCCCCCTTTCTGTGCCCTGCGAGGAAAAAAAAACACACACAAACTCATGACTGATGGACCTGCTGGCTATTTGGACATCTGTCTTCTCCTTCATAGCACTGGTAGGGAGAGGTCTGGGTACAGTGTGACAGGCTTCCGCAACAGCGTGTACTAACACCAGGGTAGAAACATTTCTGTGGCCTAAGCCTTAGAGATCAGCCATTAGTAAGTTGTCAATCTAGCATGCAGTAATAGTCTTCTGGGCAGCTTGGAGGAAGATTCAACCCATGGCTTCCAACAAGGAGGTAGATATGAAATCATTACAGTCCTGATAAATTTAGCACCTGTAAGGGTTTTGTGCCTGGGTTGCTGTTGAATATGGCCCAATTATTGTAGTTATGTGGCTAATGGAGTCAAATCTGCAAAGTATATTTTTAACTGACAGTGATATCCTTCACACCCATAATGCTGCAATGTACAAACTTTGGTAAACTTCAACATTGAGGAACTCATGCTGACAAATAATTGAATGCTGAATAATGGTGAATGGAAGCATGTTGCTGTTTAGAATAGCATTAAGGGAGATTAAACATGTGTATCCAAGAAAGTTCTTGTAATGGAGTGACTCAAAATTAAGTCCTTTTTAAAAAAAATTCTCAACTGGAGTTTGTTTGTTTATTTGTTTGTGGTCTTTTTTAAATACCGTAGAAAAATATCATACTTGTTAATGATCAACTTCAAGTCACACAAGCTTTAATTGGTTAGCTTATGGTTCTTTCATCACAAAGTGTATTGTGACAGTTTTGAATATGTTAATTCAATTTAAGTAAATATTGCACACTTTGCTCAAGCTCCGTGAATTTTCAGTGGAAGCAGTAAACAATTCTGGTAGTTTACTGAAATCAATTTCTGAAGGATCAGTTTTACCACCAAAAGTGTTGTCCAAGCAACATTTAAATCTACTGTTTATATTTTTCTCCACTTAAGGCAACAAATGTTGTTTGTATTCAAGTCTCAGTTCATGAAATTAGTGTATGAAATCGTCAGTGCTCACAATTAAGTATGAGTTAATTGTAATCTTTGGTAGCTCAGGAGGTAGAGCGTGTTGTTTGAAAGATCGGAAGGCTGGTGGTTTGGTTCCTTCAGTTCACATGTCTAAGTCTCCTTGGGGAAGATACTGAACCCCAAATTGCTGCTGATGTGTCCATTGGAACGTTAATGTGTGTGATAATCAGAAATCACTTTAAGGCACTATATTGTATGAATGTGTTTGAATGGGTGAATGTGGCTTGTAGTAAAAAGCACTCAAGAGTGTTCATTTAGAGTAGAAAGGTGCTATAGAGGTACGAGTCCATTTCCCAATTAGCGATTATTACACGTTGAAAGGTACAAGTGCTGATTATTTCATTTACCAATTTTAGAGTTTTTAAGAGGTCATCTGGTTTTGTTTAATTGAATAACAACGGTTAACCCTAATACTAATGCAGAATATTCTTCTTCTTTTTCTTCTTCTTCTTCTTCTTCTTCTTCTTCTTCTTCTTCTTCTTCTTCTTATTATTATTATTATTATTATTATTATTATTATTATTATTTCTGACTACATATACATAATAGTCAACACTGTAAAAGAGAAAAATTAATCTGTAAAAACTATACTGTGATCAGAAAACCATTAATGGACATTAAAAATAACAACTGTGCTGGAATAGAAGACTGAGGCACCCCAGGCGACTTTTTTGTCTCATCTACAGTACATTACAGTTCTGTTTGTAATGTAAATCCCTCAAAAATGTTTTACCATTTCCATAATATCTGGATAATTATCAGACAAAATATCATGATATATAATTTAGGCTAGTAGGAGTTGCATTTCTAATATCAGCATGATTGTTGATCAGTGGTTTGGTTCAATTTGGAAATTGAGTTCTGGAGTCTTCAGAAGCACCAAATGCAAGGTGTGAAGTGTCTGCAGTCTCTGAAGATTTGGGGTGCTATGTCATCCATAGTTGCTGGTCAGTCCAGTGTGTTTTATCAAATCCAAAGTCAATACAGCCATTTACCAGGAGATTCTAGAGCACTTTATGCTTCCATCTGCTAACATGCTTTGTGGAGATGCCAATTTCCTTTCCCAGCAGGAATTAACACTTGCCCGCACTGCCAAAACTACGACCAAATGGTTTGCTGACCATGTTATTGCTGTGTTTGACTGGCCAGCCAACTCATCTGATGTGAGCCCCAGAGAACTGTAAAGAAAATAGGTGAGAAAGACATGACCCCAAAATCCAGATGAGCTAAAGGCCATTATCAAAGCAACCTGGGTTTCGGTAATGACTAAGCAGTGCCACAAACCGATCACCTCCATGCCATGCTGCACTAATGCAGCAATTTGTTTGTAATGGAGCCCCAACCAAGTAATGAGTGCATAAATAAAGGTCTTTCTCAGAAGGTGGACATTTCTGTATTATAAATCATTTTTGATTGGTCTTAGGAAATGTTGTGATAATTAGAGAAACTGGATTTCTGATTTTAATGAACCATCTAAATTTAAAAAAGGCTTGAAATATTTCACTTTATGCGCAATGAATATAGAATATATAAAAGTTTACCTTTTTGGATCAAATTCTGAAAATAATGTTTTGTGCAACATTAAATTTTTTTGACATGCACTAGTATATTAAACAACCAACCTCTGTTCTTTGTTAGATCCTCTCCTCATGTTGTGTGCTCCTTGTGTTCCTAGATTCCTATATTGTGTATTAGATTGTGTATTTCTAGCTCCTTATTTTGTATTTAATCTTTGTGAGTTCGATCAATAAATCTGAGTTTAAGTTCATTCCTTGTTTTCTGAGTTCTGCATCTGGATCCTAATCTTGCTTGCCACACAGCTGTTCCTTGACAGAAAGATGTGACTGAATATGACCCCCTGGTTAAGGGGTGTGATTCCTCATCACTCCTGCAATTCAATATCACATGGTCATTTCTTCAGTCTGACAACTCTTCATCACCAACTCACCCCAAAGACTCATTTCTTGGTTCAAAATTAAATGGAATTTTCTATGTCTGAGTTGGTCAGTAACTGTTATATTTCAAGTTGGACTTTGTGTTTCCAAGCCGGTTAACCATAAGAGTGTGCTTTGTGTTTCTGAGCCAGCAAGTAATGAGACAATTTTGTGTTTTTCAGTCACCTAAAGCTGACACCATTTACAATATTCCACAGCCTTCACTTCAAGAGACTGTTTATTTAGAGACTGTAATGTGTATGTGTTTGTTTCTCAGTCAAACTGTTTCTTGTGTTCTACCTGGGGTCACCTCAGACTGTTTTTGTTTTGGAACCTGCACCCCCCAGAGACTGTTTATGGTGCACATTTGCCAGTCCCTCCAGAGACTATTTCTCCACCCAAGGCCTTCCCAAAGACTGAGCCTGTCCCTGCACCCATCCCTGTTCCTAAGGTGAGGGTACCTAAGGCCCAGCCTTTCCCTGCACCTTTTCATGCCCCCAGGGCGAGGGCAGCCAGGGCCCAACCTGTAACGGCACCCCTTCCTGTTACTAGAGTGAATGTTGCTAGTCTACAGTCTCAGCCCCAGTCATTGGAAGAGATAGCTGAGCAACCAGTGCAACCTGTGCATCCTACGCAACCTGTGCAACCTGAGTATCCTGAGCAACCTGTGTCAGAGCTGCCACAGCCCCAGTCATCGGAGGAGAATATGTGCCCTGCTGAGCAGCTCCCACCTTATGTTCTTTCTACATCCACATCGAGTCCCAAGCCTACTGTGTCCACACTGCTGGTGCCTTAGCACCTAAGCCTGTGGACCCTGCTCCATCTGAGTCTGTAAGTCCAGAGTCCAAGGATCCGGCACTGCCAGAGATGTCCCGTCACCTCCATAAATATCAGTCTCCAAAGGACTTCCTTTATCACTAGTCCCATGAAGGTTTTCTCCACCAATGTTGGCCTTTAGCCATGCCAATCGAGGGTCTCCAGTGTCATCGTTGAACTCAAGCCATGTCACTGAAGGTCAGCTCCACTGTCATCTGTCTCCTGCCAAGCCCCCTGAGGCATCCCATCATCTGCCTCTGACCCGGCCACTGGAGGGTCTTCATTGCCATTGTTGGCCTCCAGCTAAGCTTCCTGGGGTAACCTCAGATGCTGGAGTTCAACCAAGACACTGAAGGGTCTTCGCAGTGCTTCGTCTTCACCACTGGCCTCCCGGCTGGCCTCCACGGTTGCTCCATCTCTGCCGCTAGCCTCCTGGCCAGCCTCCTAAACTGTTTTGCCTCCAACGCTGGCCTCCTGGGTGCCCCCCTGAAGTGCCCTCTCTCCTCTGCAGGCCCATCGGTCGCCCCCATGAGTAGCTTAGTTCTCACCACTGACCTCAGCCCCTATGCACTGTTCTGGGGCCAAGTCACTGTCTACCTCTATGGCCATGCCAACCCACTGGACTGTTTTCCTTTTAGTTGGACTCTTGTGCTCCTTGTGTTTCTTTTTGTTCTGTTCCTGTTCTGCAAATATGAAGCAAACAAATAAAATAAAACAAGCAAGTAGGCAAAAAAAAATAAAAATCCTTCACAGTCTCATTTTGCTTGGAATTCAGTTTTAGTTTTCAACCAAACTAGTTTTAGCATAAAATCATTTAATATTGTTACTGTGTTGAACATAATTTACTTCTTTCAAATTAATTGTTTTTCCTTTCTTCAATTTGTCCATCTTTCTTTACAGTAGGCCAACAGCTCCTCATTAATATTTATCCTGTGGACATGAGGAAACTCAGGATATGCATCTCTCCAACACTCTCACTATGGCCCAACCACACAAACACACTAGAGTAGTACATATTTCATTACAGGTAAGCCCAATGCAGCAGTGGTACTCAATTCTTTTTTTTATTGTGGCATTCATGACCAGCATTCACAAAACAGCTTTTGTCTGCAATATTTCTGCCCCACTTGCTGTAACACATGGAATAACGTATACCTACAAATCCACATCAAGCACTCTGCTTGCTTTGTTGTGTTTGATGAAGCTTTGACAGCAATACGATATGCAACTGCACACTTGCAAAGCGTCCCATTGAAAATCAGGTGGCTTATGTATCACAGACCGGCTGATATTTACTTTCTTGGAATGTAATCGCTGACAAAAGGTGTGAGTTGTTCAGCTATTGTTTGACATTATTGCGTTACTCAATTTCAGACAACAGGAATTTTTCAACAAAATGAGAATAATTAAATTTAAGAGCCATATTGAACATGTCAGTAATTTCCCTCAGTGACAGTAAATCTTGGAAAGAAATGGGGAAATTTCAAATTAAAAGCTAATACTAACTGGATTGTGAAATGTATCATCAATGATCCCTGGAGCATTTTATGACTACAACTGCAAAAGAAACTTGTCACGTGTCACCACCACTTCCAGGCTAATGACTTTGTAATGGCACCATTTATCCATTTAGCCTCATTGAGTTCCATGCAATGTTGGATCCACCAGGTTCTTTACCCGATGGTGGATGCTTCAAGTACTTGACTGCAAGTGGACCATTGGAGAGCTAGTGAGTTGCAAAACTCTCTGTGACAGCAGTGGATATAGTGATGTGAAAATCAGTTCAAAATGTATCCATTTGACATGCTTCAGCTTTGAACTACAATAAAGACTGAAACCATCTAAAACCTGTGATCAAAGAGACTTTTAATATTTCCTTTTTGGATTATTAAATAGAACATTAGCCCCCTTGATATGTAGTATCATGCCAACTGTGCAGCAGTTAATCTCTGCTATGCATTTCTTCTTTTTGTGTGTGTTTGCTTTACATTTCTGAAAACTATTACATTAAACTGGTGGGTTCAAATAAATAAAACAGAAATAATTCCATCCATCGTTCTTCGGGTTATATCTGTCTACGTGTATGCATATTGCTGCTAAAGCAGTGTGATGCTTCCAAAGTAATGGACCCTTTAACATGGAAAAAAAAATGCCCACAAGGTACCTTAAATATTAAGTAACTTTGGTTAACCTGACCAAAGATGGTTTGAGGCAAAGTTTTAGCAGCTATGTTACCAGCTTAAGTGTGCAGTTCATGTTTCTATTTATTAAATCTCAGCAGTATGGGAAAAAAAAATGGAAAGACAGAGCAGGTTGTGCTAAGATGAATGCTGATGTAGAAGAATACATAATAACCTGGGGAGGATTTGTTGCAATTATATGTTAAGAATTTTAGAAACAATTCAAAAGCTTTTGAAAATAGAATGCAGAATGTAACTGTTATTCTGCGATGCATTTTGTAGTGCTAGAGATGTCCTCATCAAATGAGGTACACACTGATATAATTTTGATTTCATTTCTAGCACAGTGGGATAGAGCACTATTGGTCGAGCTTTTGTTTTTTTGTGGTTTTTTTTGGTCTTGGCTGACCATATGTTGTCAAAATATACCATTCACCAGCAGCATAACAAGTTCTAAAAGAACTGATGCCAGTGGTTCCCCAGTCTAATGCCAGCCTGCCTAAACAAATTTGATGTAGTCACTACAGTATTATTATAGAATTATAAGCCCTAACCGTCTGTTGAAGCCACTACATTCAGCAACTATGACCTGCCATTAATGAAGTGAATATATATGTTTAATACCGTGTATGCATTAATGAATTCAGCAGCCACGACACCTGTCACAGTGAGCTAACATTGTTACTTGACACACATCATCACAGAGCTACTGAGCAGGTTTCAGAATCATGGACAGAAAAACTGAATTTTCCTTGTTGCTTTTCAGAACCATGGACAGCAACCAGAACTTCACTTCAGTTGTGTTTCAGCGCCTGGGACAGCAAGACAATTTTTGCTCCACAAAACAGTGTGCATTAATTACCAAGTCCACAGAGCCTCGGCTATGCTGAATTTTATGAAGATGAGTTTCACGGCAAGTCATCATAAGTTCACATAACACAGACTTGCAGTCACGTTTTTACTTATTTATTTTTTATGTAAAGTGCACAGCCTACACGTGGCATTGTGTGACACCTTCTGCGCAACTCAACGCCTTCTCACTTTGTTGCGCTTTCAGCTGTCTCCAAAAACCTTGCATGCTTAATAAGCCTATGTCATTCTGAGCCTAGATCCTACCCAAATTTTGGCACCTTAATGAGCAATGGCCATGCTATTTCTGGTGGTCATCCTGTAGCCTTGGTGTAAATAATTAGCATACCTATCAGCAGAGAAAAGTCACGACACGGCTTCTTATCCTCATCCACCCTCAGCTCCCTCGCCTTCCGCCTCATATAGTCCAGACCCACCCCTCACTGCCTGCCATGACCGTCCTCTACAATACGAGACTGTATTCTTTGTACCTCCCCTTTCTCGCCCTCCGTCTGTGGATCCCAGCCTCCCTTCCTAGATATCCATCCACACCTCTCTACCCGCAAACGGCTCCTAGTGTGACAAAAAAAGAGAAGAGAACTGTTTCAAACACGTCGACATAAATTTCACTCCTACAGCTCCCTTTTCTCCTTTCCCTCCTGACGGACTTCATTACTTTATTCATCTGCGCGCCAATGCCCGAGACCACGCAGAAACGGAGGATTTTTTTCCCTTGAGCATGAAAAGGATTGCCAAATCATCCGCAATCCAACATCACCGACTGAGCCACCAGCATGAGCACTGGATACATATGCTCCAGCAGAAGTTGTTGGCGAGAGAACTAACAAATCTTGGACCACAAATACAGATAAGAGGGGAGAGTCAGTTTTAGGTGAGTACGGTATATATTGGCTTAGACCTCTAACATAATGTGAAGGTATCTTATGTATATTTTTCTGTCTATCACTAACCACGAGGAAATGGTCTGGTAGGCAGGGCTATATTGTGGCACAATTATGGCGATGTTGCGTGGTCAGCATGTAACTAGGGTGGCCGGTGGTGTCCTTTTCAGGATGGAGGTAAAAAAAATTTTCTTTCTCACGGTGAAGCTACCTTTCAAGCTCCGCCCGGACTGTATGTCGACGTAGCGTTCCGAGGCTATTAAAATTTATATAATGACTCTTATTGCCGTATAAACCCTTCATCTTAGAACACTATGCAAATGAGTTATTCTCACAATTATATGCATTCGACTGCATTCTCGCTGCACGTTGTGAGGCAGCATCTTCCCCAGGTGATGCTGCAGAAGTGCGGATGTAAAACGAGCACGAAACACTGAGAGAATCAGTGATCTCAGTATTCGGGGTTGGCACATTACACAGACCTGTTTCAATGAGTGGCAGTCCAGGGGCAACATTTAGAGTAGAGGTGTAAAGCAGGCCTGCAGATCACTGTAGTCAGCATCAACATTTGTATTCAAGCTTTTTCTGTTTGCAGTCCATTTGTAGCTTTTTGCATCCCCGATGATTACTTCACTCTGGAAGCTGCATCAACTTTAAATGAGTCTCACCCCGGATTAATATTATTAATAATAATGAAGAGGAAAACAGTTGCGGCCATGCTTCCTGTTATTATTGTTTTTATTTTACTATTTGTATTATTTTTTTTATATTGTTTCACCTTACACTGCCTATTATGAGACGGATCAGTGTTCGTGCGCGCCTGCTGGCCTGTCCTGTACGTAGCTTTGAACGCATGAGGGTGCGCGTACATGAGAGCAAGCACGTACGTGTTTGTTTTGTTGTAAGTGTGCGCGCGCGTGTGTCACCAGTGAGGCAAAGTTGCCGTTCCGTGTTCACTCAAGTTGCTTTGATTGCTGTTCCACCGGCTAACTGCGAGGGGAGCTCATGCTCTTTTACACTATAGGTGTCATTGTGTGGCTAAAGGCATGATAACTGTGTATGATACTGATACCAAGTCTATGAAATTAGAGGAGCAGCTTCTGTTTGAAATTAGTCCGGAAACATTTATCTGCCATTTCACGGCTGCCACTGCAATTTTTGCTTTGTTTGTCAATGTTTCTTTTTGAAATGCTGGCCAAAGTAGCTTTATGGAGTGTTATCAAATGTACCTAGAAAAAAAAAAAAGAATGCATTTGCAGTTATAATTTCCAGGCTGAGAGTGCAAAGTATTAGTTTCATTGAACTAATACTGAAGTCACACATGTGATGAGTGATGATCAAATGCAGGATCTCAATCTATACTGCATAATCAAACCTTTAAAACGCATGCTATAAAAGGTCTGTGTGGCATCCCACTGACACTAACCCTGCATACTGAATTTGCTATGTAAGTTAAGCTTCATTTAAAAAAAAAAAAGAGAGCATTACGCTAAAAGCCAGTGCTTTAACTCTGTGATATTGTTCTGCTTTCTTCTCTAGATGTACAGTAGAGAAAATTGCACTGGCAGCGGAAATTGCAGAAGAAAAGCTGCCTCATTCGGAATGCTTCGTTCAATCTGGTGGCCTTTTCAATGGCAAAATGCTGGCAACATGTAATCATATTCAGAGGGAAAGTATTCTAAATCATGCTGCCAAAATGAAAATGCCAGCAGTGGCTTAAAGCTATATTTGTGTCGTGGCTTTAGATGACCCAATGTTGATAATGCTTTCAAGGACTGAAAAGAGAACATTCAGCAGCAGAGGTCCTTTTACAGACCTTGGCAATGCAACTTACTGATAAATTGTCTTCAAATCATGTGACTGTGATTCTAAAAGACAAGGAAATAAACGGCCATAAACATAATTACAAGGAAATGATGACAGACTTAATACATTCACCATATGTACGCATTGTTTCTTTATCACTCTGTGTGTCGATAAGAATATTACTTTTCCAACTGTCTTTGTGCTGATAGAGAATGGCACCAGTCTTGTACTGGCACCAGATCTCTCCTGCTCTTCCTCTCTCTGTATCTCTCTCTTTGTATTCATGTATTGGCACAGCATTGTTTTTATGTGGGTGCTGGCTGCAGCTGTAGTGACCAGAAGGCTGCCTCCTAAGAGGTTTGGAGAAAAAAAAAGATCTGTTTTTATCAGAAACAAACAACAGGGTCACACGATGACATGTGACAAACTCTACCAGAAATATTGGCACGTTTACAGAAACGCAGCTGATCTCCACTGAGGGTTTTCTGACCCATGTGCTGGTGCTATCAATCCCAAAAGTACATGAGTCTAAACATGCTTTTAAAATGCAGTGTTCAAAAAGCCATTCTCTGCCACAGGCACATAATTAAAGATGAGTACTAGGGATTATTCTTGCACATCATAAAATTTTAATGCTTAGGACGATTTCACAGTTTCAGAAAGAGTTTTTATTATTAGTTATTGGATGGCCACTAAACACAACATTCATCTGAAAATTTGCATGGGGTGACACAGACCTGCAAGAGAAGGCCTTCGTAGTTTTGTGAAGAAATATATGTGTGTTGTGCAAAGCCTTGAGGGAGCTGAAAATGATTCAGAAATCACCATAGCACTGACAGTTTTATTTTTATAAACTATTTAAGTATTCAATACACCTAATTCTTCCACTAAGTAAAGTGGCCCGTCTCTGGTTTCTCTCTATCTCCTTCTTGCTTTATTCACAGCAGGTGGCCAGAGTCTGAATAGTTGTGACTGAACACAAATGCCATTTTATGTTGCAGCCAAGAATTAAATAATACATCAAAACCTCAAAAGCAAAGAGAAACATTATTTATTAAATTAATATAAGTCTAACGTGGCTTACTTTCTGACTACTGATAAACCTGGAGGTGATGTCGTGTAAAATGTCTTTGGGATCAAAGAATAGCTTCGTTAACTAAAATTTTGAAAAAAAAATTGGGGGTAAGGAGGGAAAAAAAATCTGCATATTATCCTTTTTACGAAGATAAAAAATAATGTTAGTCGTTTTAACCTATGTTTTTATACTAAAATGAACAACAGACATGAAGCCAGCCACTGTTCATATACATTCCAAAAACAGAACTAATGTATATCAACTGCCGTGCACAAGATCCATTGAGGAGTGATGCTAATGAACCTCATTTCCTGAGCAAGGAATTTGACAAATCCAATATGATACAATTTTTATGTTTTGAGGGAAGAAGAAGCTTCACATTGAGTTTGGTCTGGGTGTAGCTCCTGCTACTGGATGATGCTGTAGCTGGTGAATCTGCCTTATAAAACATTTATTAGACCAAACATATTGACATATGCTAATTCTGAAACATTCACACTCAAAGCTCCAAGTATCAGAAACTAAAGCTGTCATTATCGTAATGTAAACAAGTTAGCCTACCATTTTTAATTTCTTTTAACATGGTGCCAGTTCCTTTAGAGCCAATTCTGAGTAAACATTCAGTAAATGTAAACACCGGTTAAGTTAGGCTCATCAGTCTGTATTTCACTGGGTAAGGTTAAAACTGTGACATAAAGGAGCCACTCTGAAGGCTGCTAATTTAGCATTTTTCTCCCAACCCATTATAATTAGGTAGATGACAGCATAACCAATTGACCAGTCAAACTGGAGACTACAGCTCCAACAATAATTCCAGATCAATTCTGTTTGCACGAGCTGTAATCACAGAACAGATGTCACACTATCTGCTGATCACCTGAGAAATACTAGCGTGGATAACATAAAAATCATAATAAAAATCTTTCTCGTGTACTTGTTCTCTGTGCTTTTGCCTTCAAAAGTGCAAAAGTGGCCTTTTCATATTGGGTTAACACACTCACAGTCCTCTGCACACTATGCATCTTGACCTAACACTTGGTGTTTGCCAAGTAGGAGACACTGGCTAGAAAAGTGATGCTAAATTGAGCCTCCGCAACCCTGACCCATGTGTCATTAAACACTGCCAGGAAGCTCAGTTATTACTCCTTAAAATATGATAACTCGGACAACACAGTAATAACCACAGTAATTTATTTTGCCTGACATTGCCTTGGTCTTTGCTGGCTTGGTGACAGCAGTGTTGTACATCTACTTGATTTTTTTGTGGAGGAGGAGAAAGATGTTTTGATTTGCACAGGTCTACACTGGTCAACGATCATACATAGAGCCTTTAACTTAATTTGCTTCGCTCTTGCCTCCCATGTTACCACAGCTATATAATTTGATCTGCTGTAGTCTAGAAGATGCGTCTGAGGTATTTTACAAAATGCAAACCTCCCATATAGTATATCGTCTAGGTCTGGACTGCACAAAGATAATGTGCACCTCTGGCTAGTAATTGGCACTTTTGTTTTGTTGTGGAGATTTTCTTCCTCACTTGCATTTCCTTGTTAAATTTATGGGTAGCCACATGATTGTGCAGCCATTTGCTGTAAGTGTGTTTTATAAATACATTGTGGTGTGGCATATGTTCTTCATCAGTATGATGATGCTTCATATATGTTTGCGTACATGTTTACCATCTGTACAACACACCTAAAAAGTGCTCAAAGCCAGAAAATTTTATACACTGGGCACTTTGCACATTTTTTGGCTCTGCATTCTAAAATATCTGATGACTAAATAGTGATAGGCTATCAAAGCTAATAAACATTCTTAATATCAAGAATGGATTGAGTTACCTGTAGTTTATAACATGAAACCATTAGCCGTAGAGAATTACCATCCATCTCTTTTCTCCTCAGCTTAATAAGGTTCACTCTTTTGCTTTAACAGCCTGCAGCTCAGTAACATTGTTTCCTATTAAGCAGCCTGCTCTTTGATTAAGAAAAAAAAATCCACTGTATATACAAGGGCTGTCATGAAATTAGAATTTCAAACTTGTACCGAAAGGTAACTTAAGTATCGGTTTTGGTGACATCCCTAGAATATAGTCAGCGTGCCACTGCAGACTGATAGCTTGCGACATCCTGACTTAGAATCTCCTTTTCACATAGACCGAAACTGAGTAATAACTAAAATATGTCACTTTCTTTGGCAAACTTAATTAAACCTGTGAGGGTATAGAAGCAAGCTTTAAGTACTTATATAATTAAATCAAGATAATATTAAGGCTTACTTGAGATCATACATCTATTTTACTTGTTTGCAACATGTGCATCACTGTATGCAATGTTTTAGCTAAAAATCAAATGTATTGTGATTTTTGTCTTTCACAGATGATTTTGGAAAAGCCTATACTGTAGATTTCAGCATCTTGAGAATATTAAATTAATCTTAAAAAGCAACTTTGCATGACTCATTACAACTTTTAAAGGACTGAGCAGGTCAGATTTGATTGTCCATAAATTTCATAGTCATTTTTAAGGGTGCCACAGCCATTTGCCCAACCACTTGCATTTTTGTCCATGAAAAATTATCACAAAAGGTTAAAGTCACTCAAAGAACTGGCAGTCTTCCTGCATTAAACACAACTCACATTCTAGTTCTCTCAGACACGTTATAGTGGATAAACAAACACAGAATATCAGTTGATTTAGTGAACTGCCTATCAAGGAAATAAGTATTGCCTATCAAGTAAAAGTCATAATTTAAATATGAACGATCATGGGAAGATAATCTTTCTGAAAAATGTTAATAGGATCTCACACAGAGAAGGTTTTAATCTTTTCCAGCCTTCCTTGTGCTGACTAACAAGTGTAAAGTACTCCCCACTGGAGCACTTTAGGTACCCCTTATTATTTCTTAAGAAGATGAAAATATATCAAACAAGCATTTCATATTCTCTGGCATTTGTGATCTGAAGCTTGCACGTTGATTAGAAGCTGCCATCAGTAGATAGGCCATGCCCCAATTTTGAAAAATGAAGCAGCGGGGCGTTTTTGGAGAGAGAGTGGAGTCATGGACTGACCCATGACCTGTGTGATGCTGGTGAGTCAATGTGCTCTTGGCTCATGCCAGAAGATCGCAGCATCACTGACCTATATTGCAGCCCTGGGCAGTGGCAACCTACAATCCAGGACATCACTGATCAGAGGAGAATGTTGAAATTGAGGTGCAAGAAGATTTCCTATATTCTTTTCTGGCTAACCTTTCCTATGTAAACCTTCAGTCTGGTCTTTAGACTACTCTGTACAGAAATGCACTTGTGTAAATATTAAAGAAATTGTGTATAAAATCTATAGAAGGAGGCTGTCCTGAACAGCTCAAGAACAACAGTGCCTTAAAAAGCTGTGCTTATGCTTAACATGTCTGTTGTAGATAGAGACACTATGTTGAGAGGAGCCTGGGGTTGAGGTATAGGTCAGGAAAACATCTTACTTAAAAGCAGGACACTGCATTCATACTGTGTCCTGTTTCAAACAAAATATTAAATCGTATTTTAAAAGAATAAACCATCAAAACAAACATTTTTTTCCATCTTGGCACAGTTTGGTCCCCTTAATACCAGCTGACCATCATTTAAAAGCCACAGTCTACCTGAGTTGCTGACCACATCGATCCCTTTATAATAACAGTACCTGCTTCCAGTGGGATAACCCTCCATGCCACAAATCATCCAATCATCTCAAACTGTTTTCTTGAACATGACAATGCGTTAACTGTTCTTAAATGGCCTCCATGGTCACCAGAGCTCGATCCATTGGAGTACTTTTAGGAAGTGGTTTAATGGGAAATTCTCATCATGGATATGCAGCTAACAAATCTGCAACGACTGTCGTGCCTGTATGGACCAAAATCTCAGAGGAATGTTTCCAGCACCTTGTTGAATCTGTGCTATGAAGAATTCAGGCAGTTCTGAATTCGAAGGGGTTTTACAACCCAGTACTAGCAAGGTGTATCTAATGAAGTGGCTGGTGAGCATAATAACAGCATTAGTGTGTTTCCCTTTAAATGTAAGTCCTTAAACAAAATGAGCATAAGCTGTAGGAGAATCAGCTGGTTATCACAGCATTCCTTTTCCTCAATACTTTTATGCTGTAAAAGGCATTGGGCTTCCAGAAGTAGCACATGCAATGACCTGACACAGCACTTTCACAAAAGTACTGTCCTATAGATTTTTTATGTACCTGCCCTTGCCTGTGATGGAATTTGTGTTTGTGTGTCTTGCACATTAAGCATCTTCTGAAGTCCTGAGGACCCAAATCAGGTACAACAGCAAACATGTATGTTAATTAGAATTTTAAACATAAAAACTCAGTGTACACTAATCCTACATGTTCCAGTGCATACATTTGCATTCCTAGTATGAGAGCTTGACTGACTAAACACTATTTTCTGTCACATTTAGCTTGAAAAACATTGATTGACTACAGACTTATGAATGTTTGTTATCATTTGACATTGCCTTTAGGGCTTTTTCTATGCTAATGCTTGCAACCTCATATCTTTAACTGGTGTTCTTATATTTGGCCAGCCTTTTTTTCACACCTGAAGGCTATAATATTGTTGAGAATTATTAAATATAAACTAGTTTTGCCCTAAGATGGAGAATATGATTAAAAGCTAATAAATAAAATATACAATTTTCAAGGCCTCTACATATCAGTAGTATTGCTTGTCCAAACGCCCTTCCAGAAGTTTCACTTGTTACTCGGCAGCCAACTTAGATTGAATCCAGGTGGATATTTGATGCCTGCATCTAAATGAATGGGGAGAAACAACATGTATAGAATTGCCAATCAAATCCATTAGGTTTAAGGTTTGTGCTCATGCATAGCATGGGCACAAATTCTCAACACAGCTTTTGAAACCTCTAAGACTCAACTGTGCACATGTCACCACCACATAAGATTTCCAATTTCAACAGTTGATTGGGTCTTTCCGCGCAGGGGTGGTACAACCATCATCTTGATTTCCTCCACAGATTTCAGGATTCTTTGAGTGTTGTGTGTATATATACATTATATTGCCAAAAGTATTCACTCACCTATCCAAATCATTAAATTCAGGTGTTCCTATCACTTCCATGGCCACGGGTGTATAAAACCAAGCACCTAGGCATTCAGACTGCTTCTATATTTGTGAAAGAATGGGTCGCTCTCAGGAACTCAATGAATTCCACCATGGTGCTGTGATAGGATGCCGCCTGTGCAATAAGTCCAGTTGTGAAATTTCCTCACTACTAAATATTCCATATTCAATTGTTAGTGGTATTATGGGAAAGTGGAAGTGATTGGGAACAACAGAAACTCAGTCACAAAATGGTAGGCCACATAAAATCACAGAGCAGGGTCAGCGAATGCTGAGACTCATAGTGCACAGCGGTCATCAACTATCTGTAGAGTCAATTACTATAGACCTCAAAACTTGTGGCCTTCAGATTAGCTAAAGAACAGTGCATAGAGAGCTTTATGGAATGGGTTTGCATGGCCGAGTAGCTGCATCCAAGCCTTACATTACCAAGCACAATGCAAAGTGTTGAATACAGTGATGTAAAGCATACCCATACTGGACTCCAGAGCAGTGGAGGCGTGTTGTCAGGAGTCATGAGCCATGCTTCTCCATATGGCAATCTGATGGACAAGCCTGGATTTGATGGTTGCCAGGAGGATGATACTTGTCTGACTACATTGTGCCAAGTGTAAAGTTTGGTGGAGGGGGGATTATGGTGTAGGGCTGTTTTTCAGGAGTTTGGCTCAGCCCCTTGTGTTTGTTTTTACTGTTTGTGTTTTATTGTTAAGCACTTCGGACATTTTATTGTGTTTTAATGTTAAGCACTTTGGTCAGCACTTGCTGTTTTTAAAGTGCTATATAAATAAAGTTGGCTTGGCTTAGTTCCAGTGAAAGGAACTCTTAATGCTTCAGCATACCAAGACATTTTGGACAATTTCATGCTCCCAAGTTTGTATGAACAGTTTGGGGATGGCTCCATCCTGTTCCAACATGATTGCGCACCAGTACACAAAACAAGGTCCATAAACACATGGATGAGCAAGTCTGGTGTGGAAGAACTTGACTGGCCTACCTAATAGAACACCTTTAGAGCGGAGACATAGAGCGGAGCAGTGTCTGCCTCATAATTGCACTTCTGAAAGAATGGTCAAAAATTCCCATAAACACACTCCTAAACCTTGTGGAAAATCTTCCCAGAAGAGTTGAAGCTGTTATAGTTACAAAGGGTGGGCTGACATCATATTAAACCCTATAGATTAAGAATGGGATGCCATTCAAGTTCATATGCATATGAAGGCAGACGAGCAAATACTTTTGGCACTATAGTGTGAATACTCTAAATACTCTCTGTGTTTTGGTGAATATTATACATTTTGTTTATGATTTAATAAAAAACAAACAAACAAAAAAAACCCAACTTACTCTGTATTTCCAAACATACCATGTAAACATCCCATTGAAATGGATACATTTGTTTGCAGCAAGGAAAATTGGCTAATATTTTGGAATTTATAAACTGACTAGCTATAGTGCATCATTCTGTTAGTGTATGTGTGCCTCTTAAGGCTGCTTGATACAGTTCAATTCAAAAGATAACAAGTAACTGTGAAGATTGCTTGAGATGCACTCAGTAGCCAGATAGTTACAATGCAATAGCTATTGTTTGGTTTCAGCCACAAACCTGAGTCATATGTCACACCTCCTTCCTCATGTCCTATGCTTCCTGACTGGCTTTTACCCTTCATTTAAACTGTGCAACGTTCCAGCTCCTCGGTATTTAAGTTTCGAGATGGGCACTAGATCTAATTGTACCCGACTATGATAGCATCATACACACAGCAGCATTTTTCAAAAGCAGTTCGGCTTGCAAATGAGGAGGGCAGGAAGTCAGACACAGGAATGATGTAGAGAATTTGAGCAGTTTTCAAATTTAAAGACCTTGTGTAAACAAAACTCTTCACTTCTGAAATGCGTCTGTGAGATTTGAAGCTATAGGAGGGACAGGGCAGAAACTGACAAGACACACACTGGAGCTATAAGGCAAAAACTATACTTAAAAAAAAAAATAATGCTTAGCTTTTTAACGGCATTTTACACTTGAAATGGAGTGAACTGGGATTAAACATCTTACAAAAGCAAGCCAAATCCCAAATGCAGTGCCTGCTGAAGAAGAAGGAAAGAGGCAGATGTTGAGTTAGAGATGCTGAAACAGAGAAAGTTTTATCTTAAACCAACCCATTTTCTCAAAAAACACCTGTCAATATCATCACATTTGTAAAATACAAACTCTATCACTCGATTTCATTCCCTAATAAAGGATCACTGTTCATTTTGAGACACAGTGGCGTGCATCTTTCTTCAAAGGTTTTTATGCTATTTTGGCAAATGTATTATTTTCCAACCCTGCTTGGTCCCAACTGGTCAGATACTGCCACTTGATCAGGAGGCACTGGTGTCACATTTAAGCTTAATGTGTGACCTCTAAGAATAATTTTTAATCTGCTTTGCTGTTATCATCACTGCCCCAGGAGTCACCATAGTAACAAAGAAAATAGATGAGAAGCTCGTTCCACTTGGGAAAAGGGTTAATGTTAAGAAAAAGCTGTATTTTAGTCTAAACCATGATCTTTTCCTAATCCTGACTAAGTAAAGTCGTCGCCTAAAGCCAACCAAAATGACTGCACCAAGGTAGCCGATGGATTAAAATGTAATGACAAGGGTTCCGGACCAAGAATCATTATGTGACAAGTTGGGGTTTGGGAATGTGTTGCATTTTCAATCAGAAACACAACCAGCTGTGCTATAAATTTTTTGTGTGTGTTATTTCTGTTGTTG
>JASGAU010354473.1:0-20503 GCA_030220045.1 Australoheros facetus | reverse complement strand
GAGTAAACCGGAGTATCCAGAGAAAACCCATGCAAACATGGGGAGAACATGCAAACTCCACACAGAAAGGCCCGGGCCATTATCCACCACCTTCAGCCTGACTGCGGACTGTTAGCAGACTGAACACGTGCATTATGGAGCCATCACTGATCGTGAACTCAACAGGTGCTCATCACATGTGTTCCTTTCTGCAACTGTCTGCTGTGTCTGCAGCCAAAAATAAGGCAGCACCTAATTTTTGAAAACTCATTCTACGGACAGAATGGCTAAAAAAAAAAAAGAAAAGAATCAAAGTGCTGCAATGGCTCAGTCAGTGCAGACCTCAACCCAAATGAAACAACAGAAATATAGCGAGGAAAGAAGGCTTTGTGGGTCATTTCATTTTTGACTAGACCTTTTAGTGATGTCTTCTAAATGTATGCTTTTCTTCTGCAGTGGTTTAACAGCACTTGAGATTAAGTTTCACCTGCTGTTCATGTCCATGAATCATAGTTATGATATTTGCATCTAACATTTAAAAAAAATCTTAAAGTTTAAAGCTTGGTTACAATTTGTGCTGCATTTGTATAGAAACTCTGTTTTGTTCCTTCATATAAAGATATTTGTGTTTGCATATTTATTGTATTGTAATTTCTTGGCACTGTTCTGAAAGACCTTTGAAAGATAACAGTTTGCCGTTGTGATGGTGACATATACAGTCTAGAAATGTGGAGTTTGGTGGATCCAAACTGAAATGAGTCACAGTTTCAGAGAGGAAAACCGAAGAGGGAGGTCAGGCCAACACTGATGTATGATCCTCTAATGAGCTGACCAATTGGCTGCTGATGGAGATGAGGAATATGGTTAACACACACACACACACACACACACACACACACACACACACACACACACACACACACACACACACACACACACACAGTCCCTGGTGTGCGATCCATTGTGTGTGTGCTGAGTACGAGTCAGTGAAGGTTTGCTCCTAAACACTGCGACCGATAGATCAGATGGAACTGAAGTTTGACTCTAAACACTTGGAGCTTGCAGGGATCAGCTGGAGGTCGATCACTCTGTGCTCCAAACTTTACACTACCAACGATTAGAACCACAGAAGAAGAAGAGTGATTACCAACAGACAGACAACTATGTCTCATTTAGTTCTGGTGATTAAAGTTCTTCAGTAAATATTAAGACCAATCTATCAGACAGGGGGTTCACATTCTCTCACAACTACAACACACATGTCCTGGGAAAATGTGAGAGCTAAGTGTGACTATACCTACCTACCAACACAGAAAATGGACTGCTCTGTTTTGAAACTTTCCTGAAGTTACACGGGTCCATTGCATGCAGGGAAATTGGTCCTGTGGGGGTCGATGTCTGAAGGTGCCCCAGTGCTATATCTGCCATTAAGACTTTAGCAGCAGATCATTTAAGTCATGGAAGATGCAGCTTGTTCCAGCATGTGCACATACACCCTGTGTCATTTTCAGGGTTTGCCCCTCCATAGTCCAGTCTTGGTAGATGAAGGCCTCGAGGTTTCACACATACTCCAACCCATATTTGGTCCACAGCAAAGTGGCTCAGTTCTTAGACAGCATTTCTCCCCATCCAGCAACTACAAAACTGACTGTACTTGTACTCTAATATAGCCCTGCTGCCCCCTTACATTTTAGAGTGTAGATCTTTAAGTGGTTTTAGAAGGAGCAGCCAATATTATTTAACTATCTCCACAAACCAAAATTTCTGACCCAATTGAAGGAAACCCATCATGCTTATTTCTAGCTCCATTTTTTTATATTCTTGGACTTTACATGAATAGCTTTGCATAATCCACAGTCCAAATCCACCCCTAGTTATTTTACAGCGTGCCTTGATGTAGATCCTGTCTAAAAAAAAGCTGTTAGCTTTATGGAAATAAGCAAATACCAGCAGCCAAAAATATTGCTGTCATTAAAAATGTCCTTTTTTGTTCCTGTTCCTTTTTAAAAATTTAGACAGCAAATATGTAGTCAAATTTACAAAGAAATTTATGCTTCACTTTTAGCATATGAGGAACTTGGTACTGAGAAAAGCCTCATGTCTCCAACCAAGCAATAAATTAAAGGGAAATTAAATCAGGAAGTGTCATCGTGGTCCCGAGACAACTGTTAATCACATTTTTCCTCTTCTCACAATTAAATTATAAGGATAAAGATCTCATAATCACGGGTAACCGCGTTAACAGTGTTAACAGTGCTGTGACATGATTAGCACTTGTTATAGTGAAAGCAAAGAGTGTTGGCCCAAAGTCACCCCACATCAAGAACCAGAACCAGAACGATCCCTGCAAAGAACGCACAGAACTCTGAAACAGGATGTTGCTGATGTGCTAAATTAAAATCTTTGTGTTTTCTCGTATCTTCAATGAACTCCAGAGCGAAGTGTGCCAGCAGGGACTGACGGAGTGTCAATCTGAACTTACACACAGACAGAAGTCACATGAATACATTTGCACTGCCAAAACACACTGTGTCATCCAGCCTCAGAGGATGTGTGTGATGGGATTTGAAGGTTTCCCTACGATATTTTCCCACATTTTCATACTGAAACACACATACACACAACAGGTCTATACTGTTGTGTGTCAATGTATATATTAATGTGTGAATGTGTAAAACCATGCATATATACATGTATATGTTATATCCAAATATGTCTGCTTAAATTAGCAGAAGAGGGGCAAGATGTTGTGTGTGTGTGTGTATATGTGTAAAAATTTGTTCTACACATGAGCACAAGCACACTGCATTGATCTATGCAGAAGGAAGTATTCAGGTCCTTTACTTAAAGGATAATTCTGCATTTTTAGCTCAGTGTAGTTCCCCTTAATTGTGATTCTACAGGTCATGCAAACTGTGCACATATAATGTTATTTATATATATATATATATATATATATATATATATATATATATATATAGCGCTTGGCTCATTGTTAACAGGAGAGTAGTTTCTGCAACAACAGTTGGATTCAGTTACTACTAAGTTGCTGTAATTTGTGTCAGCATTTCAGTTGTAGTACAGCCGAATCTGATCAGAAAAACCTGATACACACAATATCAGTGAGACTCTCAAAATCTGAGAGTTATAACATGATCCATGATATCCATTATAAATTAATGCCCATTAGCCTGCTTAGAAGTATCAAAAAAGAAAGACATAACATGGTTCGATCCTGGGCTGCTCCACACAACAAAGTGACTTTGGAGAACACAGTGAACCTGAAGTTGCAAACACCTTGCCTGGCAGGTACACGCCCACTGGTGGGGCATTTGTGAATGAGTGAAGGCTTTTTATGGCCACAGTTTATGATTCTTTTTGCCAGCAGAATAATGCACAAAGTATACTAATGATCCTCTACACACTCACTTCAGTGGCCTCCCTGTTCCACCAGATCTGAATCCACAACGTCTTTGTTATGTGGGAGAATCACTGACAATCAAATAGGGATCTAGCCACCTCTTGTCACCCACTGATTCTGCACGCCACAAATTTAAGCTTCAACTTTAGACTTTTGGCCATGTTATTTGTCAGATGCTCCAAAAGGCACCGACAGCACAAAAACAGCGGATAGGCCAGGTTCTGTTTAGTTTGGCATAGCAGACAGCCATTGGCTACAGGTCTCTCTGCTGACACAACTGTCAGTTAAAGCAATCATGCACCTAACTTGAAGCCTTGCCAGTATCCAAATGGCAAATCGATTCATCACCAGTATATTAGTGACAAAGGGCAGAAAAGGACAAAAGCAGGCCGTAAACATGCTTTTTAATGATGTAATGTTGAGTATTTTAATACAGAATATAAAATCTATGCAGATTGACTGTCATGACTCAGCTGTGTACCAGGCAGGAAGGGGACCCCAAGGCAGACGAGGTAGGAGGTAAACAGTCCTTTATTAGGTGTAGTGCAGGATTGAGCCAGGTGCAAAAGTGACAACACTGAAAAACTAACAGGCATGAACAGAAAACCAGGAAGAACAGGGGAGGTACACAGCCGGGAAGCAGACGACACGACAACAGGCACTGAACACACTGGACTTAAATACACAGGGGGACTGATGAGGGAAGAGGAAACAGGTGGGAACACAGGTGACGCTGATTACTTTGATGAGACCAGGAGGAACAAAACTGGATACAACAGACAGGGACCGGACAACTATCAAAATAAAACAGGAAGAACGACGAGGGAACAGAGACACAAACCTGACACAGAAGACTGGGAGACACAAGGAACTAGAAATAACCAACTGAGGACAAATACAAAAGATAACAAAACAAAACCTGAGAAAAGAACAGAAACAATACCAAGAAAACATAAAACACTGGGCCACTGGCCCAGGACATGACATTGACTTGCTTTTGGGGCCAGTCTGAGTTGTCATTAGAGGAACTGCCGTTTGTGGCACTTCCACTTTGGTTTTATTTTCCACGTTGCAGCTTGGGTAGAGTGGGAGACTGGAAGTATGAATGTGCAGAACAGTTGTTTTTATGATGGACTGCAAAGCACCTGGAAGGGTAGCAACTGCAAGAAACAACTCATTCTAATGAAAAACCAGCTAGAGTTTAGAATAACATAAACATAAATCTATTATATAATAATAATGAAAATTTTAAATGAGCTCTTATCCAGCTGTTCACGCCTGCTGAAGCATAAACATTGACTGTAGCAGATAATTTATCTGCTGCAACTTTCATGCCTCTGCTAGCTGATTTTCAAAGAAGTGACAAGAACTGCCGGGAATAAAGGCAATCAGTCTAGCAAGTAATGACGGATTTGGAAAACTGGCACCAGTAACATGCAAACTTGAAAAAAAAAAATTATAGAATAAAAAAAAATACTATGACTAATTCTGTAAATATGTTGCTTTCAGAATCTGAGATTTCATGAAAACCTTCCACAAACAGCAACCTGAGACACGTTAAAAAACAAGAATGAAAAAACCAACCAAACAAAAAACAAATGCGTGGCCGTCAGTTATTGACAGCCAACACGGTGAAGGTTAGATGAGCATGTCATGTGGCATGGATGTGTGGCATTGTGTGGCTGATCTGTCACGTCAAGATGGCCTCATTATCCAACTGAAAAGACGCTGATAGAGAAAAAAAAATGCAAAGGAGAGAGTTAATTTGCACTCTTAATTTGTCCTCTTCTTCTTTTCTCTCTCTCCTTCTCTTTCTCTCCTTTTTGGCTGAGAAAGTGAGCAAGGGGTCCGGGACCACTCAATAAGTGGCTGTGATTGTGTCCATGGCCTCTCTCTTTCAGCCATTTCCACGAGCATTAATTGGTGCTGCTGCTGAATCAAGCTTATTCTCCCTTTAAGAGTGTGTCTAAGAGGTAATTGCTGTGAGCTTTAGTGGACCAAAGTGTTGGTTTAAGGGCCCCTGACCTTTGACCTCTTGGCTAAAACTCCACCCCTCCCCCCACTTCTGCCTATGAATATTTTTCTTCCAGCCTATTCAGCCTTCTCAGTGAGTATGTGTGCTGCTCTTCTCTGTGAAAAAACATGAAGAGGAAGCTTGATAAAGGAGCAAAGAAGTGATTTTTTTTTCAGAGGAATGACTCCACGGATACACGAAGGCCAAAACTAACAGAAAGAAATACAATTTGTTTATCTGCTTTTTTTTTGCATTCCTATACAGGAAGCTACACAACATGACCAAAAGTATGTGAACACACAAAGCACATAAACATTTAAACAGATGTTTAACATGTAAATAAATACGTTAAATCTGCTCAAATATAAAAATGTGCACACTTATAAAGACGCACAGCTCAACACAATCACACAGAGGTGGATTTTCTCCTGCCTGAGTTTCTACTTTAAACAGAAGCACCTGAGTGTGAGGTAATCTGTACCCTTGCATCTGTCTGTTTTGCTTTTGTCTTCACTTCCTGGACTAAAAAAAAAAAAATCCTAATAAGGTAAATAAAGACTTAGGTTAAAGCTAGGAAGCAGTTAAGCTAAAGTTAGCATCCATTAGACGTCAACAAACTGTAAGACATGAAAGACAAGATTCAGATTTATAGACACTGATTTTGTCTCGGGGTCTCCGGAGCCTTTCGGGAGAGCGATTAGGTGAAAGTGATGGTTCAGAGGTGTTTGTTCTGTAAGTCCAACTTAAGTCTGAAGTTATTATGTGATCAGTTCAGGACTTAAAGGCAAGACAGCCTGTCATTTGTGACATATCAAAGATAAGTCACAAGTCATTTAAAGCAAGTCCAACTTGTCCCTAATTCTTTTTTTAAAAAGTGCAGTTAGGTTGTCAAGAATTAAGTTTGTTTTGTTTTATACGAGCATAAAAATAGCTCCATTTGGACATTGTGCGACAAAAAATCAAGAGATTGTGGACGTGTCTCGGAGACTAAAATGAGACAGACTTGGTTTACATGATAGCAATTGAGTTTCTCTGTCCCTGCCAGGGTTAAATGCTAACATTCAGAGGCCAGTCTGAAGCTTTAATCGTGTGTTTTTGTTCGTCTCCTGTTCAGGTGATAAGCGGCAGCTGCTCTTCAAGGTACAGAGAATTTAGCGACACTAATCCTGAGCACCTGGCTGATCTGACACCAACATGACCTGAGACACACAAACACCTGAAGGTTCATTCTGGGGTAGCATGGTGTGCTGGGAGAGTCATAGTTACAGGAAAAAAAAATACAAAATTTGGATGAAGATTTGGACAATTAACAATTAAACACCCCTCCCGAATAAATAAATAAAAATCTGCATTACATAAAAAATCAATACTTATATATTTGGATATTTATGTCAGAGGTTGTGTTAAAATAATAATCTCAGATTACAAAACATATATCTTCTATTTTTACCAGAACACGGAGAAAAAAAAAGAAAGAACCGTGACTCAGTGAGCAGGAGAAGTATGACAGTGGTCTGCAGCTAAAACCAATCGATCAGCCCGAACGCAGCCACTTCATCTCATCTTACCTGACAGGAAGAGAGACGGATGGACCAAACTTTCCCACCAAACTGCTGTTTACAGAGTGTGGAGGTGCCAGGGGAGGGCTGGTGGGAAAGGTGGAGGGAGAATAAATAAGGCCTGTCAGCTGCAGGTTGCTGGACTTTATCTTTGTTATTAATAATATTTCCAAATTCCATGAACACATCTGCATGGCTGCTGTATGAGCTAACGAAATCAGTCCATTTTCAGCTTTGTTCCAAAGAATGTTTTTAAGCAAAATAAGACCAAAAATAAAAATGAAATAGCGGTATTAAGCAACACTTTCACTTCACATTTGAAGCAGGGATAACTGTACAGGTAGATGTAGTGGAACAAGCGTTGTGTAAATCATCTGCCAAAAATCCCTAAAATTCCAGTATGTAGGAAGGACATTGAAATAAAACTTGATGATTCATGGCAGCTGGAAGCCAAACACAGAACTCCAAAATTAGGAAATAAGCCAACAATTGTGAAACATGAATAAAATCACGTTCATGCTTGCCTGCACTTTTGGACTGCCACCATGGACCCAAAACTCTGGTTAGTGACCACACACTGACATGCAGGCCAGAAAGGTCAGCTGGAGAGTATGATGTTCTGTTCTCTGTTATTGGGAAAAAAATATCCAGGTTTCTCAAACCCAGGAGAACTGCATACACAAAACATGACAGATATTCAAAACTCATATCAGGGTCACCAGCGAACAAGTAAATATACTCATGAAGACCTTCGAAACTGACTGACTTTAAAGACAAATAATTAGTTTTACACATCTATAAATGGAAGTTTTGACAATTTGTTGCTAATATGAAGCATCGCAAACATAAATATTAAATAACATGGTTACTTTTGTTTCCAATACTAAGGTAATATATTCATAATAGTGAACCGATTTTTAATTTTACTGTCAATAAATTCACACACACACACACACACACACACACACACACACACACACACAGTTAGATAACAGTTGGTTGATGTTATCCATACATAAACATCACCTGTGTAACTGACTGTCATAATCTACTTAATTTACACAATTACATTTTTTTTGACTAGCTTAGCTTTGCTAACCCTTGTCCGATTTTTCACTGCATTTTGTGTGTCACTAGTAACGCACATACCTATGGACACACACTCAGGACAGTGATGAGTGTGTTTAGCTTGGAGGGAGGTTGGGGGAGGATCTGCAGGTTGAGGTGGTGGTGGGGAGGGGAGTAACTTTAGCTGTTAATGATGGAGAAGTCTACAGGGGAGGAGCGTGTGTGTGTGTGTGTGTGTGTGTGTGTGTGAGTGTGGGGTACAAATGACTTTGAGAGAGAGAGAAAGAGAGAGCGAGAGAGAGAGAGATAGCGAGAGAGAGAGGGAAGGTAAGACGATCCAGGTTGGACTCACCCTTAAAAGCAACAGCACCTATTGTCCCTACAGGCTGAGTGCACATTTGCGTGTGTGTGTATGTGTGTGTTGACAGGATGGCAGGTCGTTATGAATCATCTCCTCCTCCCTCCCTCCTCTGCCCTCGAGGGCCACATTAGCTTTAGAGTGAGCTGTCATGTTGAAGAGAGGAGCGCTTGTTTTGTTGTACCCAAAGAAAGGAAACACTGCGAAAACATACACATGTACTTAGAGCTGCAAAGTATGTAAACAATCCAGCTGGGGCTGACAGGTAAGGGAGGGTGCGCTTGGTTTGTGTTATTGAGGGCGAAAAGGGGAAACCACACACACACACACACAGGTAATTTGGAATGTGGAAATATGTCAATAGACTCAGAGAAGTGAAGGGAGCGCTTATTTTATTGTGACCATGGAAAGAACAACACACACAAGTACTTAGCAAGGTGAAACATGTAAATACACTAAGTGTAAGTTGAGTTTGTGTAACCACAGAGTGAACAGGTTATTGTCTGGCTGCCCTGGATTTCCCTCACTGCTCCTGCAGAAATGCAGAAACATGTCAAACATGAAACCCGCTGACAAAGCTGAAGTCTGCTGCAGAACAGCCGAGCAGTTTGAACGACCACCTTTCAAGTCCCAAACACATCTTCATGGGCTATCGAGTCACACAGAGTGTGGATGTGCATGCTGTCCAGAGGATCAAGTCTAAAAATTAGATTTCCCAGCAAGATGGAGCCTTATAAATGGAGGCTCTACCTGAAGTAAGTTCACACCTGCATTTTAAAAACAAAACAGCCCACCGGTAGCTGCATTCAGCTAAATTTTGAAGTTTTAAAGATATCCCTACATGTTAGCCAAAGCCAAAGGGATTAATCGAATACTGAACTTATTAATCAATAAAGAATATAATGCTTTTAAGAAGCCTAAAAAGCACAAAAAATTTCCATCACAACATGTGTACAGATAGAGTTCATCCATTACAGCCTTAAGGATGATGTTTTACCAATGGCGGTAGAAATACTCAGATATTTTCCTGAGGAAAAGAGTAGAAATGCTCTCTTACATTAAATATATATTTAGATTTCATACTCATATATCAAATTATTCTCCCTCTTTATGCAGTACAACCTGGTGTGTGGACACTGGCGTCTACAATGTGTTTACATCTGAATAAAGTTGTTCATTAGCCAACACAAAAAGCTGTATTATTCAACTGCAGATCCCTGAATTTATAGTCTGTAAATCTGTGGAATTAAAAGTTTATAAACACTGCTGTTTTTTTTCTGTGATCGCTAACAGCGTCTTCCAGCTTCAATTTTATTACAGTACAAATAAAAACATCATGCAGCTCTATTTACTGTCCTACATTTTAATGCATTCAAAAATAAATTCTTGTATACATGAGAAGTTATTAAGCATGGAATCAGTACTCACACAGTTAATTTTACAACAGTATATCTGTGTAGTATGTTATTTAATTATAATCATGGCTACATTCATATTGCAGCTGCTACATATGGAGATAATTTACACGCTGCTGGATAGTTTGTGATTCTATTTTGTGTCATATCAAATCTGAATCTGCAAAATATAGTTTAGTTGAAATGTATTGGAATACAATTATGGAAAGAAAATGGAAGTGCCCTATTGTCTTGGTCGTATCTATTTTCTCAAAAATCTGAGGTTTGCTTGTTTTATTGCACTTAAAGGCAACAAAACTCATCTGAAAACACAGACTCCTGAGGGGAGTGTTTGTTTTGCTTTTGTTTACTAAAGAGAAAATACTTGCACTGTACTTAGGCCAACAAAGTATGAAAATACACACAATACCCAAACAAACAGAGACAAAGAGAGCTTGTTCTGTTGTCCTGAGAAATAGGAAAAACACAGTATAAACAAAACCAAACAGAGAGAAAGCTGACAGTGTGTAATCACACACACACACAGACAAACAGTGCGCTATGTTACGCTCCGAAGTCGAAGAACAATGGCTCTGATTAATTTCTCAGATTTCATGACTGTGTGCTGCAGTGTTGGAGGAGTGACAAAAAATAGAAACCAACACAGCCGCGTCAGCCAGTGAAATAAACACACCCTCACTGTGAGGCGACAGGTGTCAGAGGTCAACTGTCACAGGAGGCTGGAGAAAGAGAAAGAATAGTCAAGGAATGGAAAGATATAAAGAGGAAATGAGAAAGATAAAAGGCATAATTATGCTATTATGTCATTGTTTTTATTCCTTAAACTTGCTTGTATTACTAATGTCACACTACGACAGTGCTGGAAAATGGGAAATAGAAAAAAAACAAAACAATAAAATAACTTTGACAGACTGAGATTCCTTTCATGCAGGATTAGTTTGTGAACAGTGAACAAAATCAGCCTCTGACCATCAGAAACATTGATTGATAAAAAAGGACCAAGAGTTTTACTGCACTGCTGATCATCTTGGGAACTGTAGTGTCCAAGACTCTCAGCTGGGAGTCTGCCTACATGCTGTCCTCTTCCTACTGTCACCACATCTGAGACAGATGGAAATATGACTTTGGTCAGACTATAGTCTATGTTATTAAAATCATTGCTGTACTGGTTGTTGCATTATCATTTTACTTGTTTTGAAAAGCACCTGATGTTCTGGAATAACTTTTAGAGATCATTGAACTACAGAGGGTCAGTTCCATATTGTACATAGTAAGTAAGTAAAGTTTATTTATAGAGTGCTTTTTGCAGCCAAGAAGCCACAAAGCACTGTACAACAAAGTAAGTAAAAAGCAAGTAATAATCACAATGAAATGTAAAAGAAAATAAAAACACAGTTAATAATAAAAAACATTAAAACAGAGTAAAAATAGAATTAAAAAAGCAGATAATAAAAACAGTAAAAATTAAAGAATCCCAACAGATTAAAGATGGTTAAACATGGAAAGTTTTCAACTGCTTTTTAAAGGACTCCACAGAGTCAGCTAAATGAAGCTGAAGTGGTAGATTATTCCAGACTCTTGGTACCACAGACTGAAGGTGTCATGGGTCGGGGCGGGCCGTGTGGTTGGGAGGGTTTTCTGTCTTCCAGGTGGTCCGTTGGGGCAGGCAGCTGTTTCCGGTTGCTCATCAAGGTCGGGAGTATATAGGAGGGGCTGAGATGCTGACTCTCCGCCAGATTGTTGCTCTGCTCTTTGTGGTAGTAACCCGACTACAGAAAGTAAAACCAGTTAAGGTTCGTTTACTGAATGTTCATATTTGTACTTACCAGCCTTGCCCTCCTCCCGTTTAGTAATCCTCCCTGGTGTACCAGCCCTCGCTTCCCTGCTCTGGATTCCTTTCTCCAGCCACCACCACTCCGGAACCCATCCACTCGGACCTGCTCCTCCTGCCTTCATCTGCCTCTGCCTGCCTGCCCCTCGGACCACCTCGCCCCGACTCACTCGCCAGCCTCATCCCCGACCTGACCGTTAGACCTGAGTTCCGAATTCTCCGTGCTTGCCAGAAAGTTCCCACTCGCCCCTGTTTTCCCTGTCAGCATTATTTTGTATTAAAGACTCTGTTTTCTGTTAACTGTTGCCTCTGCATCTGGGTCCGATTTCTGCCGGCCACCATGACAGAAGGGCCCTGGACCATTCTTTAATCTCAAATGAGGAACAGGTACTAAATTCTGAGCCTGCGCCTGAAGACCACAAGCAGGAGTGTGTTTGTGAGCTTGCTTACTAGAACGTGTTAATAATCTGGCTGCCTCATTTTGTGTCACTTGGAGGCGTGAAAGATATGATTTATCTAAGCTGGTAAACAGAGCATTACAGTAATCAAGGTACGATGACACAAATACAGCCATAATCAGCGGAGGAGATTATAGCTTGCAATTTAGACATGTACCTTAAAAGAAAAAACAAAACAAAACAGGAATGTGAGATAGATTGTATTTCCAAATCAAAGCCCAGGGAAGAATCAAATATTAACTGGACTTCACTGACTGATTCTTGCATGCATTTCAGGAGGAGCAATAATCATGGTCTCAGTTAGAATTTAAAACAAGGTAATTGTTGGAGAGTGAGTCGTTAATCCTGGAAAAAACAGTTGTCTGGGGTGAACAGCGTATCCAGCTGGTGAGGACTAAAAGACATACATAACGGATTGTCATCAGCATAGAAATGATAAGAAGTTTTCTCTTTCTATTTATCTATGTGCAGAGGAGCATCAATGGGGACCTGCTGTGGTAGGAAGTTTTAGACACAAGCCAGCCGTAGTCAGAGGCTCTCTTTATAACCAGTACGAGCTTAATGGAGCTAAAGAGGGACGCAAAATGCCCACAAAAAGTTACAAAAATGACAACAAAGAGATGCACAATGATTTCAAGGAAACTTAAACTGACTACAAAAAAGTGCAACACAATAACAAAACATGCCAAAAGACTGCTACAAACAACTGCAAAACAAACACAAAAGACACAAAACAAATACAAAGAAACACAAAACAGAATCTTTGTGGAACTTTTAGGCCAAAATATTTAGCAATTTGCTAAAAAGTGACCAAAATTATTACTCAGTTATTACTCAGCTGCAACCTCACTATGAAGGTCAGTACTGAATTGTACTAATTTGTACAAATGTTTACAAAACATTTAGAAAACATTGGCATCTTTTGCGGGACCCTCACTGACATGAGCATCACTCACAGTGCCCCTCAAAACTGAACCGAACTGCTGTCCTCACAGGGTCTAAAACTCATATTGGTCCTAACAAGGATACACACAGACACACACACACCCACCTATGCACACACACAGACACACACACACATACTCACACACTGTGCTGTGGTCTGTTTTGTTGCCAACTATGTGTGTAGTCTGTTATATCAGGGGACATACCTGTCTGAAACTGACAAAGACTTGGCTACACACTGTGTGTGTGTGTGTGTGTGTGTGTGTGTGTGTGTGTGTGCGTTGATGTGTGACAGGTCCTTGTTTCAGGTGAGTTGCTTTCCCAACGAATCGAAATAGAGGAAGTTTTCTCCTCAAGAATGAAAGCTTTGTTTATTCGTGTGTGTGTGCATGACTGTGTGTGAAGGAGTGTGTTTCCGCGAACAGATACGTGTTGACTGTCAGCCTCCCTCACCTCTGAAACATTATCATCCTGCTGTGTTCAGACGTCTTCACACTGTTGGACTTTATGACTTCTGCTGCATCTAGTCCAAACTTCAGTCACACTCTGATACCACTGTCAGCAAAATAAAATAAATGATCAAAAGTATCAATGTACTGCTTTTGCTGTGAGTACAGGCTTTTTTGTGTGTGTGTTTCCTCTCTAGACTTGATGTCACTAATGGTCTTCTGAAGGAAAGTCCTCCTGTACTGTCTGAATACCCGAAGCCATGAAAACAGAAACCCAGATTTAATTAGTAACAACTCCACAAGTAGGAGGGCAAAATGAACAACCTTAAGAGCTATGCATGCTCCCAGTTACAACAAATATCCTCATTTACCAAAAAAGTCCCACATTTCTGAGAATGTTCTGACTTTTAAAATTATCCTTAATTTCCAAACAACCGAAATTCCAGCATTTTTATTTCTCACTTTTGTCAAATATCTCATTTCCATATTAGGCCTGACTTCACCTCCCTTCAATAGAAAGTTCCTAAAGTGAGGACACGTTATCTTTGAAATATAACAAGTTTCTCTGTTCCCTTCACAATTTTCATCATGTACGATGAGTTTTTCAAGTAGTAGTTTAGAGTCATCACCTCTTCTTATATTTAAATACTTTACAACAATAAGTTGGAAAGAGAACAGATGTAAATGATGATGTCATGAGATTTGGTTGATGTTTTTTTTTGCACCAGGCCTCCGTTTAGTTTAGATCTCCCTCTGTATGATGAGACACAAACATCTACATACTGCAGCTGTCTGACATTGTTTGACCTGTGCTGATGTGATGTTTCTCTGTTGGTGATGACAGTGAGCTGCTGTCCATCAACAAAACAAGCGGTTCTCCTGAAAGCAAACCAAATAGATACCTTCCCTCCTCCTCCTCTGTTTTTGCTCTGATTACAGACCAGACATGCCCTCCCTCCGCTGCCGATGAAAACAACTCTTTGACTCAAACTGACGGCACAAATTCAGCAAGCAAATCAAACAAACCTTCAGCACAAAGGAAGCCTTTTATCTCACTGCCAGCCAAGAGGAGCAGAGGAAAAAGATGAGAAGGGCAGCAGGAAAAGTATCCGTAACATTTCTGGGATGGAGTTGCTGGTTTGAAGGAATAAAGTCTTGGTTCTGCTCTAAAGATGTGTTAGCTTACAGCGATACTGTATCCTTAATTTCAGACCTTTGCCCTAAAACTACTTAAGGCCTCACGAGTGCTGTAAAAAATGTTTTGAACAGAGGCTAAACATTCGTAACTGATCTAGAATGGTGTTAGGATGCTATCACTGCATACAAATTGAGTAAATTTGTTACTTTGTGGTTTTGAAGTAAATACAAAAGTTAAAAAGGAGGAGTTAAAAACAAACAAACAGAAAAATATGTTCTAAAATTAGAAAATATTTTTCTGTTTGTTTGTTTGTCTGTTTGTTGCTGAGGTTTTTATTTTATTTTATCTATTTTATGTATCATTGTTTTGTGTGATAAAGGATGGACTCAAGTGAGTCCTCAATACAATCAATAAGTCCCAAGTAAAAGAAAAATACCATTGTGTTCAAGGTTATAATGTCCCCAGTGAGAGCTAAGGGAGAAATAAAGACCATGCCACTACATTTCTAAAGTGTAGTCTTAAGTTAGGACCAGTAAAGCCAAACTCAAGTTTAAAAGTCTCCAGTTTCAAGTGAAATTCAAAACAGGCTCAAGTCTATGAATATAAGGTTTCATATCAAGTAACAAAAAGTCACAAATCAAAACCAAGCTGGGTTACACCCTCCCAAATGCCACTGATGAAGAAAAAAAAAAGTGCACTAAAGCTTTGCACAGTACTTTACATACACACAATAAGGACACATGCATTTGTTTTTTCCTCTGAGTCCCCCTCCCAAAAAAGAAAAAAGTTCAGCTGACCAAGAATCAACAAAAGAAGGTGCTCAAAGCTCACTGGCATCGACCCCATTAATTTACCTGCCTCACCCCCCCTTCAGCACACTCACAAACCTTTCAGTGAACACTGGCTGGCTCCCAGAGAGGTGAGAGAAACGCTATTAGCACCCTGGGCGTAATTACAGCGAGTCGGGTGACATATTACACCGGCTGGAAAGAAAGACTGTGTGTGTGTGTGTGTGTGTGTGTGTGTGTGTGTGTGTGTGTGTGTGTGTGTGTGTGTGTGCGCGTGCACCCCTAGCTTGGGATGAAAAAATGTACCTCTTGGAAAAGCTTGTTAGGAGCAGCAACAGCTTTGGCTTCCTCCAGATACTGAGCCCACGTCCACTGCTCTGTCTTACTGTCTCCACCTTCACCAAAAAGACACAATCATTTATTAAATTTATGCAAGAAATTATTAAAACTTCCAACTAATGGAAATAGTGAAATGAACATAATTTAATGGCACGTGGGACATAGAGGAATTAAAAGATGCTGCTGTGTAAGTTTAATCTCAAGTTAAATATTACTGCAAATGTTCAATTTCTGATGCAACTCCAACATTACTCCTTCTATATATTATATGTACTTCTAACCTTCTGCCTTGCATGTTTTTAGGAAATTAACTGAAGAAAGAAAGGATACGTAATGAAAGGACAGGGAAGGGCATACAGCTGCTGGGTGAAGTAACAAGATGATATTATCTGACGACCTGCAGCAGCTTGACAATAAATAGTATTTAGTGTTTTAAATAAGACTGCATACTTGGATTTGTTATTTTGACTTAAGATTTGAAGGTAAACAAACTAAACACAAAAAAAGGCAAAACAAAAAAAAAACTGAAAGATGAAGACAACAAAAACACAAATGTAAGAAATGAATGGTCCAACCTCCTCTGATGTGTCGGCCTTCTGCTTTAGAATCATCCATTTTCTCATCCTTAAAAATAAAATAGGAGAGCATACAGTAGCAGATGGTCAGATGGTAATCACGCATGTAAAAATGATGTCAAATGGAAATAACAACGTTGTTCCACCGTGCCCTCGATGTCAGAATCTTCCTCAGATGGACTCAGGTACTCCTTCCTTTTCCTCTTCCTCATGGGTTTCAGGTGATCGGGGTTGAGGGAGGAGACTCTCCCACCTGCTGGCACCTTTTCTATGCCGATACTCCTCCTGAGGTGCATGGAGGAATGATGTGTTTATGTATGTGAAGAGACACGAGTAAACATAAAGACCGAGCAGCTGCAGACTTACTTGTCAGTGATGGGGTCTCTCCGGAGCTCTTCTGTGTAGCTCCTTTGAGCTCTGGGATCGTGGTTCTGTTGTCCTGGTTCAACCTGGACTTCAGGTTTGACCGGCACCAACCGCTCCGGCTCCACAGCTGCACCTCTCCCAGAGCTGGCAGGAGCCAACACATCTGACAAAGACAGGCCTGCAGGTGAAAAGCGGTGATACACTGGTCTGCATCTTTGACTTTCTTTTTTCCATTTCATTTATTGGATATTGTTTTACTTTTGTAAGTTTCTCAGCTGGATTTTGACGTTTTAAAAGAAATCTGCAGCTGCGCCCTCTTCACTTGTAAAGAGGAGCTCTGCTGCAGCTGATGTAATTACCACTCATTTATGCTTAATACATACACACACGCACGCGGGCACACACATACACACACACAGAGATCACTGATCACTGAGGGCATGCTGTTTGATACTTCGAATAAAAGTGCAGGCAGTTTTAACATGTGGAACACAAGCAGAGACACTCTTAGATTTGAAATACCATATAACATACAAAAACTGAGCAAATACTGTATGTGTTATATAATATAGTATATATATGCAGTTAAGTAGTACAAAAATATATTTAAACCGGCAGCGACTGGTTCCAAACTGTTTTCTGCACTGTGTGTGCAAAATGTAAATGATTCACCAGAATGCAGTATTTTTGCATCTGTGCCTGATATTACTATGACCTTATGTAACCGTGACTCTACCTGGCTTGTCTGGAGCACTTTCTGCATCAGTGGATCTCCCAGAAGTCCCTGCTGCAGGTTCAGTGGTGCTGCTGGCGGTGCTCGGGGTGATCAGTGTGCTCAGAGTTCCTAAGTCACTCACACAGAACTACAAGGCATGCACAAATGCATGCAAACACACAGACACACACATGCGCATCAATGCACCATCTGTCAAAATGCATCTCTGTCTAGACAAACCGTACGCTGCTCAAAAACAATTTATAACGGCATCACAATCTAGGGACTGCTTCCTTGTGCTATTTCAGATTCTCTGAGAGTTCAGAGAACTGAATTTTAAAGATTTCAGATATTATTTTGATTAGCATATCATTTTGTAATATGCAATAATTTGCATCACATTTTGTTTTGGTAGTTTGGCTCTGTCTCGCTTTTAAACTATTCAAATCAAGGGAGAGCCAGTTCTTCCTGACCCACATGTTAAATGTCTGCTCACTGACAATGTGAAGAAAAATGCTTGAATGAAGAAACATAAAGGTATCTAAGCTGATTTTATACATGTGCAAAGTTATTTTTGACTTCATAATTCAGTTGCCAGTTGAAATAAAAATAAAAACAACTCTCTATGCCTGCAATCAGCGCTAAAACAAAGTGCTGGTTCAGCTGCTACAAAGCATATTCAAGCCTAATATCACTTTACCTTCAGGTTGCTACTGGGCAGAATAGCCATCCCCTCCTTCAACTCTAGGACATGGACAATGCTACAAGCTCCGCCCACCTGTGCTGTCAGAGCAGGTGTGGTCATCTCATTGGCCCTGCTGCCTTTACCTGGGTTTCCCACTGCAACAGCTGGAGTCACCTCCACTTTCTGATGGCCAGTAGCTGAGGAAAGAGATGCATTTAGATTAATAAACTGTGTTACACACTATAAATGATAAAAGAACAGCACTTACGATTTGTGTTAAGAATTTGTTTCTGTAGAATTATTTTTTGCAGACAGAAAAAACTGTTAGGCAGCTACCAATCTCATCAACATCATCAGCATTATCATCATCATCATCTGGCATGACAATGGAAATCCCCAGTACAGTATCTACCAGTTATTAGTGTTATATATTATTGTTATTAGTGCTCAACACATTTGCCTGACACGTGAAAGATCCCCAATTTGAGACCGGGAGGGGACATAAACCCAGCCTTAGTGTCTGTCCCAAGTCAGGTGTCAAGTTAAAAAAAAACAAAAAAAAACATCTGTGCCAAATCAAACATGAGGCTCCATCTGCTGTGGCGACCCTTTGGGAAATAAGCGAGCAGCCAAAAACACCTTTATTATTTTTCATTTCAATTTAAATTTTTAATTTTCAGTTTGGTTTAGTTTCAGTACAATGTTTGGCATCAGATTATCTTGTTATTAGTTTCACAATCCCAGTGAACCTATGCATCAATACCTCCTGGTGCTTTTTGGGTTCACAAGTGTAACCAACCCGAATAAAGAAATTTGCTGTTCATTTCGAGCACATCATAGCTTCTGTTAATTTTACTTTTTCTGTCTTTTCTTTTTTTACAGTCTTGTTTTTATTTTTGTCTCAGTTCATTTGTTTCCCAACCTAGTTTTAGTTTTTTTATTTCAGTTTTAAATCATTTAATAACTTCGGGTTTTCCTATACAGAGCAGAGAAATGGAAGCACTCAGCTGTTTTTGTTGTTGTTATTTTTGAACAAATATAGCGTTAATTGACTGATTAACACTTGAGTTACCAAAATCAAAGAAGTGAAATCTGCTGCAGCTTTAGTGAGCTGGAGCTAACGTCTTCAAAAGTGTTGCTTTGTCTGGTCAAAAGATGGAAACTCAAAGGTATTCAGTTTACTGCTGAACATGATAAAAAAAAAAAAAACAGCGGTAAATCCCGGCAGCTTAACCGCTGGAATCTGAGAATGTGTCGCATTTTCTTTTTGATATTTTTGCATGAAAAATTATTACAGTTCACTGTTTTTTGTGCGTAACTTGACCATTTTTATAATGAATCAGTAGTCAATGTAAGGATGGAGACTACATCATAGATTTATTATCAACTCAGAATAACCTCTATAGTCTCCCTCTTTCTAACACTGAGACTCTGTGGACAGTGATGCAGCTGTCAGCCCGTCAGACATTTTCCTTGCACTGGAAACATTTACTGCAACAATCACTGTTTAAGTAATCAATCATTTGTTGTGTTGTAATCGGTCACACTGATGGAAAAATGACTTTCACATCTTGGAGATGTTGTGTATGTTTAAGTGAAGATGAGGCTGAAATGACTGAATTGGAGGTAAATGTTTTTCAGTGTGATTTTTTTAAATGGATGCTGCAGGCAGTCTGATTACAGTCTGATTACATTTCATGTTGAAAAATGTTCACAGACTTAAGATTGTGTCATTCAATTTTGAAAGGTACAGTGTCTGATTATTTAGCATCTGAACCACGACATATTTTCCACTGAAAATCACCTAAAATCAACCACAGTGGGTCTTCCCAGAACTTTATCTGCTGGATAAGCATCATGGTTCAGACCAGATCAGTTCTGGATCCAGTTCAGCTCCAGTTTATAGTGGCTTAATTTGTCCCAACCAGGGTTATTATAGTTAACGAAAACGAACGAAATAACGAAAACTGAAATTGAAAAAACATTGTCGTTAACTAAAATAAATAAAAACTATAATTAAAAGGAAAAAACGATAACTAATTGAAACTGAATTGTGAGTTTACAAAACTAACTAAAACTAACTAAAATTATCGATAAACTGACTTTTATTTACTTGTTTTTTTTTTAAGTCTTGTGGATTGATATGAAATCATTTTTTCCGCTCTCCGAGTTTAAGCCGGGAGCACCATAGGGCAACTGTGTGAGTGCGTGCGCTCGCTCACAGCGCTGGTCCGCAAAGTAATGGCTGCGGTCTGCCGAGAAAGCGGCAGAGTCCCATATGGAGGTTCTTTGAGTACAAAATAGAATCGAAAGTCTTGTTGTGGATGATGAAAAATGTGTGGAACACTTCTCAGTCAGGAAAAACCAGCAACATCAAAGTCCACCTGAGAAGCGCGCAAC